>OMLM01003227.1:202371-261745 GCA_900302695.1 Helostoma temminkii | reverse complement strand
TCATACTTCATTACAATTACATTGTAGTACATTGTGAAATATTCTGCATTTTGGATTATGCAGTCTCTCCTAATTCTGGAGCATTGATCATATATTGTATATGTACTGTAGTTATTTTTGACCAAGAATCATTACATGCAAATTTACTTCAATGTTTTTTGTCCACAAAGATGCAGTATTTCCAACATGTCATCACTCATTTTTCCAACACTTTATTTATTCTCCAAATAAATAGCATTTTAAAAATGATTGCCATTTGAAGTGTTTTTTCAGAATTATTGCATGATCTGCACAGTTGAGTTTTGGATCTGTTGATGTGCCATTGTGCTTCAGTGTAAGCTCATACTTCTAGATAAAAGTGCAATGCAAATGTCACTGGTGAAACACACAATAACGCCCCTGTTTTTCCAGGTAATCCTGACATGCAAGCAGCGTCGTGCTATAAGACTAGAGCTCAACATCTGATATTAACACCATGAAGGTTTTGCATTGAAAAACACATCACAGATCAACACTTCACTGACTCACTCTGTAGGACTTCAGCTATCGTCACAGTTTTACTGTAAATCTGTTCAAGCTTTACTTAAGAAGGGGGAGAACCTACGCTTTACTGTAGTTCAGTACGAAATCTACTCCCTTCTCGCTGTCAAACTGGATGTCCCGGGGCAAATCCTTGTGTCTGTTTGCATCTATGCTCATAGGAAAGCCTGGCTGCCATTCTCTCCATCTATAAAACACAAGTGAGCTGTTAGTTGGTGAAGAGGCTCACAAGATACAAAAATTTACTGCTTGTGTAGAGTGAACTTGCCTGTAAGTCTTTCTCCTTGAATCCAGCTCTTTATGTCTATGCTGCTTCAGCTGGCTGGTCTTATCATCCTGAGGCAGACGTGCTACAACAGACACAAGACAATGTGAGAGATGGACCAAGATTTTTGGTTAATTTGTGTTTATGTGCTGCAGACATGACTACATAAACAAGAAAAACAGGTAGTCTATTAGGCAAAAAGACAAATGTTGATTACCTCGTCCATCTCGCAGCACCACTTCCTTGTCATCCACCAGCCAGCGGAAACAAGGAAACTCCACATAGTCTCCAGATGGAGTCTTGACAGTGATGTACCTGCAGTACCAGTCATCGAGCATCCAGTACTTCTTCTTTTCAATCTTCACCAACACAATATCACCCAGATCCTCATCAACTCTCACATCATAGGAGTCCACCTGCAAATTCAGTGGACTGCTAAATAGATCATGTCATTTACAGGATGAGATCTGTACTATTATCTGTGAATGTTGTTTTCTAAAAAAACATCAATGGCGCAGTTTTTGTAAATAAATTACATAAATCTGCTTCCATGTGAAACTCACATCTCTCACCACATTGCGGCTGCATTATCGTGTGAAAAAGACACATGATACCACCACATTTTCACTTGTGAAATATAACTCACTAGCAAAAAAAGTTTCATGTTTTTTTCGTGTTTTGTAAAATGGTTGTTTGCCCATAGTGGTATTGCTAGTCTGCCAAAACCTACAAAACAAGTTTGCCATATACAATGCAGAGGAAAGTTACATGGAGCTCAATGCACAATTGCATCCATTTGTGCAAACTGCTATAGTAACTCTGCTTATACAATATATGATCTTCTAGAAGGAAATTGCATCTGCCACTACACTTGGTCTGTGGAGAATAAACTGATGTATTTTAGTGGACAAGTTTTGATTTCCTTCAAAATAAAATTGTTTATTTTATTACACAATTATATTCTAATGATCTTCACGTTAATATCTAAAAATCTCAACATGTGTATTTATTGTGTGGAGATGTTGATGCTTATCATTAACCCGTTGATAAAAATATATGTCTTTCTTAAACTTTCTCTGCGGGAGTTTAACATCACTTACCGCCCCTCTCTCAAAGTCATTGTACAAAGGTTTGTCCAGCAGCGTTCTCTCGCTACACTGCTCCGTGCCCACCAGTGTAATGTAGATATAGTCATCTGTTCCTGCAAACCACTGGTTCCCTGTGGCAACAGTCACTGTGTAAGCTGGCATGGTGGACAAAGAGGACTCCAAAAATGTTCAAACACCTTCTGAAGATGAAAAGATCTGCAAGAAAGCAATATGCTCTTGCTCAAGGTTTAAACAAAATGTCCTCTTCTTGTGCAAAGCTGTATTTCTTGTACCGATGTATACTTCTCACTTCTGCCCACTTCTCCTGCACAAAAACCACAGACAAGCTATCCTCCCCTCAGCTTTAGGTGTGCTCTCCACCTACCCTCTAAATGAGCTCAGATTATAATACTACTGACCTTCCTGGATGTGTTATCAGTGATGATTTCAGCACACAGACATGAGTGTCGGCACAGGAAAAGGTTTCTTATTCCAGAAGTGGATATCATATTCACTTTCTCAGCTGTCAACAGGAAAATGTTTTTTTTTTAAGCAAAACAGAATGAATTCGTACAGTTAAACCAAAAATAGAGAAAACGGGGCTTTTGTTTGGGTTATTTAACTGTATATAACTAATGTGGAAAGTGAATAAAGAACATTTGAACGTCCACATCTTTTACACATCACATTTACCAGTCAAATCAGCATGTGACATTAGACAACAACAAGTAGTGTATTCCAGTTTGAGTGACACAAATGCAAATGCATCATCAGCCCCTCTGTGGTTTTATAGACAAAACTGTAATGCAAACATCAACAAGAGTCTGTGTGTGTGCCACTAGAAGTGGGGAAAATAATGAACTAATTCCTGCTTCAAAATGTCTTTTCTTTCTAAGGATGAAAACAAACCTGATTTAGTTCAGTCAAAAAAATACTGTAATAATGTCAAAGCATGAGTGAAGCTCACATTCAAAGACAAAATAAGCTAAGGATTTTGTACTGTTTAAAGGTGACATGTAATTTAATTCTATTTATAAAAAGCACAGCCGACATAAACTGAACATATACAAAGACAAAAAATAAAACCGGTATTTTCACTGTTAAAAATTACTGATCATTCATGAGAAGATGAAAACGAATGTCTTATCATTCATTCTTATCCATCCAGTAACATCACTTACTGCCCAATCACTTATCTTCCATCAGCCAGATCTACCAGATTGTTACAGTAATGCAGCATAATATTACATACTGTACATTTATATATATTAAAATCTGAATATTTCTTCTTACATAATTTGTTGTGGTGAGCAGCAGGAAGAGAGCTGATTTGTTCTTGAAAGATCAGTGAACTACACAGCAGCAATAAGATAATGTATTTAAAACAGAAAAAAAGAAAGTACTGACTCAAGGCTCCAGTTTACAGTGGTTCTGTAGATGACAGTAAAAAAGCAGTGCTGTTAAAAAATGATTTGTTTCCCAGATAGTAGCTGTCACCATCATGGATGAGAGTGTGTAATTATACTCTTAAGCCTAGGCAGGTGGGCACAGCTGGATACTGCTACACACACTTAGCAATGAGGGGTTACATATGCACTCAGCTCAGAGTTTATTAGATATACTGAGCCAAATCTAATGCAATTAAGAAAACACAATAAATCTTCCCTGCACTTAACTATACAGAAAGGCATTTAGACCATTTAGATTATCCCCAGTATATGAGCAAAATAATAGTAGTGCCTCTCATTATAGCACAATACAAATTTCTCTTACTCAGTTTCTTTTTTACTCGCACATTTCAAGATGATTTCAAACATTTAAGCCTTTTGTTCAACAAACACAAAACATCAAAGGATTTGGAGCAGTAGGCAATTTGAACACAAAATTCAAAAAACTGAAAATGTACATATGTATTGGTAGGTTATCACTGCGTGATATCTTTTTTCATCATGTGTCTTAGGTCAGCTTTCGGACCAGACGTTTGCAGCTCTTGCAGAGTTTATTTACTGGTTGATGAGCGCCAACAATCCAATTCTGAGACTACTAAAAGAAACATCTTCAACGCCCCACTTCACCTACTGTAAACAGGCCTCAGAGAGTTCAGTAATTTGTGTGAATTCTCAATATGCAGCAATATCTGAAAGTGTTCACACCCCTACATTAAATCATTAAACCAGAGAATCGTTTTCTTCATGCCATCATTAGGCTGCCAAATGTCTAGCAACTATCATAAACACCAGGCAAAGGGTTTGTACCTTTTTAATAATGTAATTTATATTCAGTGCTGCCACCCAGTGGAAACAGGTCTCTAGATCTATAAATAAATGATGAAAAAACAGGTATGAAGTGCAAATATCTCCTGAGTCCTATCTGAAAAATGATATTCCAGACCATGGATCTACATCCATCTTAAGTCAAAATGCTGGCATCAAAAAATGATCACAGCTGAGCATGAATTCAAATCTGAGTACAGACAATTCAATTCAAAACGATTTTCACTAAATTAAAACACATACAGTAACGATAAAATGTCAAGCCTAATATAGAAATCATGTACTGTCAGACATGATTTTTGAAAAACAGAAAAAACTAAACAAAATTTTAGATCTGTGTTAAAAACAAAGGCAAAGATGCACAAACAGCTACATCTCATTACTGCACCCCACACAAAGAAATACTAAGGCCCAAATAAACAAAACATAACTATAAAATTCAAGTCACCTTTCAACAACAGCCAAATCAGTAAAAAGAAAATAGAATATTAAAGAAAAAGAGACATGCAGCTGTAGAATTTGTATGTTTATGTGTGATGTGCTATCAAATAAATGAATATCACTGAGTTCCCTTTTCCCTCTGTATAGAAACTGTCAGAAACTTCCAAAGTTAATGTGATCATTTAGGTTTGTGTCCATCTTAAGATGAGGCCATGAAATAGAAATATAACTGAGAGTGTGTGTCTCCTGTGTAAATGAGAGCGGCACCGTTAAAGAAGATGTCTTTACCCCAGGTCATCCAAACGACTGAGCAAGGCCAAAGTTGCCCCATTGTATCCTTGAAGAGAGATGAAGGGGCTGCTCAGATTCAAGCCACATGCGGTCAAGTAAATTATATCTTAAGAGGTGGCAAGTCACAACAGCTGAAGAACGGTAAGAGGGAATGAAACAGAAAAGACCTTACTGCCTTACTGTCTTATATCCAATTTCTTTTGTCTGCATTAACTGATTTTCCTTCAGTGAACACAAGGAAAAAGGCAATTTCCACATGGAAGAAGTTAAGACGTAGCGAGTGAACCTAGGAAGTATTTCATCGAAGCTGCTTAATGACTCAGTGTGGACAGGCCCAGATGGACACCTGGACGGTATAAAAGCAGCAGCTAGTTCAGGTGGAGAACCTGCTTCATGAATTCATATGTGGTGAAGGCCACGGCCTGCGAGGGGACACAGCGGATGTAGTTGAGAGAAAGGCCTCGGTACAATCCCTTCTTGACTCCATACTTCTTATACACATACTTCAGAGTCTTGGTCAGTGATCTGTTCGGGTGCAAATTACAACAAATTACACATTGTTAGGGTCTTATTTTGTCATAAATGAGGTCAAATTGTGTTGTGTATGTAAGCTTTTTACTGTAGGTTTTTACTACTGATATTATAAGTTGACAATAGTGATATTAACACAAACAACTTGTCTTAGATAGGATATAAATGACCTTGTGAGTCTATTCAAAAAACATACCAGAAAGCAGATAATGCAAAAACAATAAGCAGTTTTTACACTGAAATTATATGAACTTCTGCAGGTATGAATAGTATTCTGCTGTAGTTTTACAGCTCACTTGATACTATACTCCTTAAAATGTCAGCCTTTAATATTTATCTAAATGTGAACAGTCCCCCAACCTCAGGAATTTTCTCTGTGCTTGTAAGGATGCAGCCCATCAAACCAAAACCAATGTAGAGTGAACTATTTTAAGAGGAAACTCCCTACTTTGTATTTAAAAAAAAAAAAAAAAAACTTGCATTAACTTGTGCTTTTACAGTTTTTTTTAAACATGGACCATTAGCAACACAGAATAGCAGAGAAACAGGGATCAAACAATATACAAAGTGCAGAACAACTTGCCTGAGGCTACTGTTAACTCTCTGCCATACTTTGCCAATTAGAGATACTGTGATCGCTTCTTCAGAACAAGTGTGAGTACTAATTAATTATTTAGCTGGAGGAGCCCTTAACCTATTATGAAAATACTCTCTGTGAGAGTTGTACAGCAGTACACTCATTATTTCTCATGCATTTCTGTAAGCTGTAAGATTACACTCCATTGCAAAACCACTGAATCAAATTAGCACATCAAAATACAATTACAAAGTTAATTTCCTTGATTGCTTTTGTTTTGAGCATTAGAACAAAACAACATTCTTTGGTGATACTTAGAAAGCTAATGGCCATTTATGAAGTACACTCAACATGCCGACAAGGGATCATGTGATAACAGACTGTGGAGAGTAGGAACACTGTTACTTACACGCATTTCTCTGAGTCAGGAAGTACGGCACCTAACTGCATTCTTCTCCTAGCCACATCCAAGGGGTACCTAGTCAGAGGGACCATATGATGTGACACATCAACCATCGATAAATGGTAATTGGTATTAACAACACACTGCAGCCAGGCCCCACAAATAATCCAACTGTTGCCAACTCGTCATTTTATGTGAATCTTCAGTTTGAAGACCATTGGCTGCCTGCCTACAGAACTTACGATATTGTCTGAGCAATGGCACCAGCAACCCCTCCACAGAGCAGGTTGACATGGGTTTTAAGGATGAGGACGTTAGGATTGTCTGAGGAGGGGCGTCCTAACATCTCTGGGAAATGCTTCAAGCCAAGGCTCTTCAGGGTTCCAAAGGTGAAGAATGAGAAACCTGGTGGGTAAAAAAAAACATTGGGGGACAAACTATCAAGCTAATGAGCCATAAACAACACTGTTTATATTGTTTTGTACACACAAAAATATAAGAAAAAGTAAATCCTCGCCTGCATAAGGAGCCATTCCGAGAAGTGTTGGAGTAAGTCCTCTGTAAAAGCCCAAAACGCCTCCCTCCTTTACAAAAAAGAAAGTAATGCTGACCATGTGATTTTCATGTAGTTTTTGAACAAAGATACACTGCCTGTGACAAATGTGGTGTTTGTTACAAGATGAACACTAGGAAATCACCTTATGGTAGATTGTGTGGAAGGCATTGGCAATTCCAGTGTAGTGATGCTCTCCCTTCACCTGAAAGGCCAGTCTGACTCGGATCACATCTAGAGGGTAGGTGCATATCACTGCAGTCATCCCTGAAAACACACCAAGTGAGAACAAACACTGAAATACACTGTTAGGAACCACGGTTATGCTTTAACAAGATTTACTAAGTCGACTGTGGCTGTGTTTAATATTACGTGAAAGAAAGAACAAGTTTCTGCTGAGATTTAAGAAGACACAATAACATGGTTTGACATTATGCAGTATTTGTCACATTATGACAAGTTTGTACAGAGGTCAAAAGGAACAAAAAACAATATGTTATCTGCCAATAACAAAAAAGTTGATACCTAACTGGTACTGACTGAGGGTAAACCTTATCAGACTGAGTGATAAGTTACCTGCCATAGATCCTGCCATGAGGCGGTGGATGTGTCCAGAGATGCCAATCTGATTACTTAACAGCTGTAAAAAGTTATTACCAGCATTAGCACAGAGAAAACAAAGTTTAGAGGGTTCACCTATAAAACCACAGCACAGTTAAAAGATTCTCTGTATTTCACTTTGATTGCATAGAAAAATGTCATTATTGCAACATAAATATACAATAGCAGGATTAAAGAATGTACCAATGTTGTAACTTTGGTACAATCCAGTTTTTATAGCATTGCCCTTTACAAGTTTTCTTCCACAATAAAATACATACTGTACCTTTTTATATCTGTCAAAGGCCATGAACTGGATAGCTCCATAAGGAAATATCCTGACCATCATTGCCCCATTACCCTTGTACAAACCAAGGAAGCCTTCTTTTTGTGGAACAGCTGTGAGAGTGGAAAACACTCCTGCAAAAAGATCAGCAGTTTCACTCGTGGCACAAATATGTGAAAATCTGCTTTCCATTCACTGGTGCTCATGTTTTACCTAGATGTTTGTAATGGGGGTTCTGGGCTTGAAGAAGAATCTTGACTCTGTCCAGAGGAGCGATGGTAGTCTTGGCACAGCATCCTGCTACACCTAAACAAAAACACACACACAACATTAATACATTTGTGCACCAACATAACTTTAATGAAAGGTGAAATATGTTTATATCTAAAGCCATTAGATTAAATGGTATGTGCACATCAATCATCATGTGTAGGTTGTGCTACTGTGCTAAAAGCAGCACAACACACTAAAGGATAAGGTTACAGGGATACAATAAATGAATAATGACACGTGTAAGTAAAGTATCCGTGTTCTGCAGTAAAACCATATTGGATTGCACTTCTGTTGTCATGTTTTCAGTGCTGCTGAAACACTAATGCTTGAAGCGGTGTTCTAGTGTCAACTCCCTTTTGAGTAAATCTTTACAGATCTGAAAATGGTGGCACAAAACCATGTGTTAGAGCCTACCCCCAGCTATAAAGGAGCGAAGCCAGTAGTAGTCCCTCTTGACAGGGGTGCTGCTTATGGCAGGAGGTGTGGAGACCGCAGCCTCCGATGTCATCCTTTCTGCTCAGGAATCTGCTACATCCATGGCTGTACAGTTCAGGGAAAACACTGCAAATGCAAACGTAACTATGAGCATGTAGGTACTGGTTTAAGCCAATGCAGAAACAGCGCCTATCTTCTCTAAAGCTGGTAAAGGTTAAGAAATCGCGATTTGAAATGAGACTTAAGGTTAAAGGTTAGGAGGTAGAATAAACTAGTTAATAGGCAACACACACCGTCTGTAAAAAGAGGATACTCACAAGGTAATTAAAACTCTTAAAGGCACAAAACAGCAAAGTTGAAGGTCGGTCGGGTTAAATGTGTTCAGCAAATGTGTTTCTCCTTCGCGTTTGCCACCTTCTCCCGTTTCTTTACTTCCTCGGGAAAATCCTGGCTGTTGAAATGTAGTCTTCAGGTGGACACCAGTATCGCACAGAGAAGCTCGTCGTTTAAGTTTCAGTTAAAAACTGTCCAGAAATCATAATTATGAATGAATCCAGCGTATTTTTCGGTTTAATGTAACTACATTTACGTCACTCGCCTCTAAACGACTGACAGCTTACGGCCAAAACAGTCGCATGTTAATGACGCAGTGACGCAGCCCGAAGGACATTGGTCAATGTACCGTACAGGAAACCAGCCGATGTCGCGTTCAAAGTAAAGGTTCAGTAACTTTATTTTGAAATTTCAATACAATTGATTTATTGACAAATCCTAGAGAGGAATTTGGTAAATCACAAAGATGCTTTTAAGTTTAAATTAAAATTACATTTGTATTTTTTGAGGGAAAAAAACTGGATCAAGAACACAAACTTGTAGATTCAGGCCATTCCCATGGTATATGTGTATAATTTACATATTGTTTACTTCACAGTTTACTATTGTTGTCTACGTAGTCATTTAAGTCCTATAACTCATGTTTTGCTTCATTTTCTTTACAGAAAAAACATGGAGAGGCTCCCTATTTTGGTTTTGTGTCCTACTGAGCCACAAAGATGCTCATCATGGTCCTTTTGGCAGTAGAAAGCTTCTGAGCGCTGGAAAGAGGCAAGACCATATCACTGTAAATGCCTTATATTAAAATATTTGATAAATATTAAATTTATCTACCTAGTAGACTGGCGGAGCATTAATGCTTAGGACAAGTCATGGATGTGAAGATATATTACCTTATAAGATGAAAGCAACAAATACTAAGCCACTCTGCAATCCTGTAACAATAAAATTAAACTAACATACATCAATCTAATCTCTTATTTTTTAAGAGTTATTTATTTAAAATAATTAATTAAAAATAATTTTGTATGTGCTTTTCAGATTTTTACCACCACACCACATATTTTTGGTCCACTTCACAATTATGTGATGTGTTGGTCTATCACATAAAATACATTTATGCTTGTGGTTGTAATGTGACAACATGTGGAAAAGTTTAAGGGGTATTAATACCTTTGCAAGGCACTGTATGTGTACCAAACATGCCAGCAACATGTGCTCCTTTCAGTTGCCCAACATGCACCCTGGAAATGTTGGTTTCTTTATCCACATATTTAAATGGTAGACATGTGTGGGTGTCTTATTTTCATTTCTTCCTTAGCTCTGATGACTCGATGTCTTTTGAGGGACTCTTTGTGGCTGAAGACAGGGAGGTGTCTGCATTTCCTACTTCCTACTGAAACCAGTGAAAAATGCAAATTTTGATAGTAATCTTTGTAGCTGTGTTGATAAAATAGCCATACACAATAGATTCAACCTAGGTTTACCTTACATAGCAACTACCTCTATCTAGAAACCTCTTCAGTTGTTGAATTAATGGCATATATTGAATGAAACTAGTGTTATAGTTTTATTTGTTAGGTGTGGCATAGATACAAGGAAGAGGCACAAGTGGGGAGTCCCAGTGGATAGCAGCAAGAGAGACGTTGAGAAGGGCTTCTAAATTGGATGATGAGGGGATATATGTTGCTGTGTGTCGCCATGGATTATTCCCAAAAGCACTTAATATGTACAGGGGTAAATGTTTGCCAACCAAGACAAAATACTTTGGCACATATGCGCAAGGTTCGATTATTGGTCTGGTCTCAAAATCAGGCTGACAAGCAAGATATTTTAAAAGTACTTACTGTTGCAGGAGCGCTAAGTAAACAAATTGGCAGGTTCTGATGCGGAAGCAGAATGGACAGGTAAGACAGTGGACACACACAGACACACTGGGGGATCCAACAAAGGATTATTCAGAGAATAGAGTGAGGTTCCAAACAATAACACAAGAGCATAGAGTTGGCAAGGTCCGAGTCTGAAAGAGAGATCAGAGGCCAGGTTTAACAGAGTCATCAATCCAAAATCCAATTTCCACAATCAGGGTCAGGCAGCAGGTCAGAATACAGATCTGGCAGACATACAGTACCAACAGGGGAGAGACAGGTTCACGGTCCGAGACAGATCAAGTAAGGTTCCAGTTCTGGTTCAGGTTCAGGTTCAGGATGAGGTTCAGGTTCACAAGGCTGGCAAACCAACACTGAATATGAAGTTTGACAATCTGGCAGGGAAAGAGTATGACAGACCTGCTTGTGAGAGAGGGATTGATAGTTAGCTAGAGATAGCTAGTGAGAGAGGGATTGATCCAAATACGGGCATGGCAGGAAGCAGGGCTGGGAACCGTGACAGGATGTCTGTTGCAAATACTGGTCATACCTGGAGACAGTTGCCACTGTCCTTCCTCCTCTCCAGGAGCTCACCATCAGCAAGTTCAAGTTCATGTTATGTTTTAGTGTGAGGTATGTTTGATATGTTGTATCATGTGTTTAATATTTACAAACACAGTAATATTATGTAATTAAATTTTAGATATACAAGTGAAGTCTTTTCATATTACTCTTTCCCCTATCCTTGACTGAAAGATTAAATGTAGTGGTAGGAAACAGCAAGGAGCCACAACAGCTGGTGAGGTGGAACAGGTCAATAGCTACCTTTGTTTTCTGAAGCACAAGTGCACATGGTAACACTGCATACAATGTGGTGGAACCAGAAAAAACAGAGCTACTATCCTCTGATGAAATGCTGTCACAGTGCATATCTGATGTGAAGGAATGAGCATGCATGGGCATATTTCTGTATTACCACAAAGTCCCCTGTATCCTGTTTGCTACTCTTTGAGTGGTCAGGTTTGATTTTTATGTGTTAACACTAATCCTAACACTGAAACTGTTGTGTGTTATGTCTGTGACATTTCTCAGTTACCCAGATGACGTTATCTGGAAGATAATTCATGGCAATTTTGATTTAATGTTAGGTCAAAACATTTCACTACACATCCAAGTAGCTTTATCAGTCTGTTAAGTGTTACGGTGAGTTTCCTTTCACTATTAGTATAGTCCAGTATAGTACATTCTCATACTGGTATGAGACTGGGTTGCACTGAGACAGCTCAAAAACAGAAATGACACAACTCATTTAGAAATGTCTGCTCACTCTGTCAAACAGGGTTGATGTTAACTTTAGCGCTAACTCGCCGCTCCACTCCAAAGTCTCATCACAGCAGCTGCGTGATCTTTGAGAAGGAGAACTTTATGGGCTACAGCACTGAATCTGCAGTGACAACCCATTGCTGCAGGCCATGGGCTGGCTCATATTTGAGGTGGGCTCCATGCAGGTTCAGTGCAGAGTATAAGTCAGTGATTGATCTATTCACTGTCACAGCTGCTACGATTTCTGTACTTTATTTCTCTTTTGCTAGCAACATCAGTTTGTTAATATCACTTCCTCCTCTCCAGACTAAAATCCCTATAGCTGATTATGTTTTTGAGCAACTTCAGTGTTAGAAAGCAAATATCCAAACAGCATCACAGAGTCACACTTGCTCCAACATGCTTTTGAAGTTCACAAACACATGATGCCAGACCAGTCCACCTCTGTGGGGAAAATGCATCAAATATTAAATGGATTGCCATGAAATGTAGTGCACTAAATCATTTCAGTTCCCTAAATGATTCATTACAATCACTTTTGTAGAAATGCTGCAAATATTAATTGTCAATTAGCTGATATTAATTAGCTAATCTAATTGGCAAACTAGCATACTAATACATAAAAATAATGAGCACATATCTGCTCAACATAAACATTTCTGCAGTGGTGGAAAGTAACTAAATACATTTACTCAAGTACTCCTGGTACCACATGCGTACTGCATGTGTTAACATGTCACATACATGTAATATCTGATGTTACTGTAATAAAGTTCTGCATTGACCTAATTGGTAATTAAAACTGCAAAACAGATATATGTGACTTGGCAGCTACAAGAAAGAAACAGTTGTTTTATTGAGGACTTCAATAAAGGAAGAAACAGAAGATGCTCTTCACCAGCACTTTATTTAAGTGTTGACAGTGTTCAAATGTAATGACTGAAAGACACATACAAGAATGGAAGGGTGAGGTATGACGGTGGGGTTGGTAAAAGGGGTAGGAGGGCGGAGACAGCCCTGCTGTCTTTTTGAGCCCTGCTGTCTTTTTTAAGCACATTAAAAATGCCACACCTACTTTCAGTTCCGGGGTTAGTTTTGGTTTACTGTAGATAGTTTTGGTTAAATTTGTTTGTCTTAAAGTTTGTGCTTGGATACTTGGGTTTTTTGAATTTTTAATCCACTGATCAGAAACAGTGACAGAAAGGGTAACCTACTTAGTTACTGCTACTATAACTATTTCAACAAACTGAGTGCAAATCTACTCAAGGTTTTGTCAAAATATGAATAAATTACAGGAAGAAGTGGGCTGATCTAGAGAGGCACAGTATAACAAAAAGTGAAAAGAGAAACGCTTACCTTGATTTTTGAGCTGTCCATTTCAGCTGAGTAAAAATACTCAACTAAAGTAAGTGTTGCAGTTCACAGTTGAAGTTAACAGTATTTACTTTATAAAGGTTTTGAAAGAATTGAGAGCTGAGAGTTTTAAGTGAACCCAGAGGTAGTACTCAGTTCAGGTTCTAGTTTGTAAACGTGTAGTGTTTCTGGGTTCTAGATCCAGTTCTAGAAAACGTTTTCATTATGTGTTCTAGGTTCTAACAAGGCTCTTACTTGCAGCTTCCCTGCATTCATTTTTACTTTTATGCAGTTAAAATATCTACATCATATGTTTTACTGAGTCTGAGAAGAGAAATACCAAAAATATTTTCTAAAGAATTTTAGAAACACCAACCCTCCAGATCAGTGTCCTGCGTCAGCACTTACACACCTGGTGCTCACATTGTTAAAGGCATAGAATGTTTCAGGGTTTATCAGAGCTGTATTTGTCTAAGTCAGATATACATCAAGATCACTTTGGTTTAGTTTTCTAATGAGATAAGCATTTTTCAAAGAGAACAAGTGGCCGAACTATAGTTGGTTGTTCATAGTTCATATCTTTTATCGTATAACTTTTCATCCATTTAGGGAAGTTGTATTGTTTAGGTACGTGTGTACAAAAGAGTAAATGCAATTCTCTACATATCTGCACAAACATCACTTATATGTTTCACTGATCAAAATTCATGATTTGATTCTCAGTAACATTGTCAAGCTCCTCACAGCTTATAAAAGAAAGATGTTTTCTTTTGTTTTATTTTGCTTGCTTGTTTGTTTTGATTTTTCTTTTCCATAAAGATGACATTTTGTGGCAATCGGTGTTTGACGGTGAAAACCATCTATGCATTTTGACTAGTGTGGCTCAAATGATAAGAACCTTTCATTTTGGTGGCAACTGAGACAAAAACTAAGTTTTGAAGCATAAATTAAATATTTGTGAGCCTTACAACCAAACATGCAAAACAATACAATATATATTTTAATAAATTAACCTAAATGTAAACAAACAAACAAAATAGTAAAAAATAAACACACTAACACATACCTCCTACAGATTCATTTATCTAATCTCCATATTTGCATATATGTAGGCTCATTTAAACTGTATAATGGGCAGCCTTTATGTAATAGGGTCTGTGATTATAGTTTTCATGTCGAAAAAAAAGGCACAAAAGAAAGTTTCTACGTACAATTTCACATTTATCACAATTTATGTTTGTAAGATTATTTTCATATTAACAAGGTATCATGAGCTGCACTTAATGCTCCGTTAGAGTCACTTTTAGCACAGTACACACTTCCTAAAACACGCAGGGAGCTGCGGCCCCGCCTTCAGCTGTAATCCATCCCACGTTTTCGCGTCCACTCTTCCTCCAAAGCCGACGGCGAGGTTTTGGCCAGCGGAGACCGTAGGTTGCGTCTGGTGGAGGGAGAGTGAGCGGGGCTGCCCTGAATGGACTGACATAAGAGGGATTTACATTTTAACGGGTGTCGTGCTCCGCATAGGCCACTCGGTGCACGTTTGAAAAAAACATCTATTTGTCGGTGCTAGTCGGTGCTTGTGCCATGTCCATGTGTCAGCGTCGTGAGAGGATTAAACTTGCCAGCAGTCTATATTTGCCGAGGAGGGAAACCAATACAAGGTCTCGCTGTCTCGCTGGAGCGGAGTATTATTAGCAGTTCAGACAGTGCAACTGTCTCTCTCTGGTATGTAAAGCATTTCAGCCGCAAACGTGTGAGTAAAATCTCACTGGCAACAAAACGATCGGTACAGACGTCAAGTTTCCGGTACGAGGTTTGCGTTTACACGGCGCTTTAAATGACAGAGGTCAAGTGCAAAAATAATAAACAGCGACGTTAAAGGGGTTTTTTACGCCGTAATAACCCCCTCTTCCGGTAGCCAGAAAGACGAAAACAGGATCCGACCTCCGGCCGGAGCTCACTCCTAGTGCCTGCCCTTTAAACTATTCAAGACATGTTCTTCACTCGGGAAGCGCTATTTGTTTTCATGTAGTAATTCTGGTTTTATGATATTATTACTATGTGTGCTACATTGATTTTTTTGTTGTTGCCATCAGCCTTTAACATTTGATCTTCTGGGTTTCGAGAGCAAAAGTGTAATTTCCTGCATACAAAGTGTAGGAGTAGTTTATAGATTTCACTGTATACCTTTCATACAATCATGTTGTCACTCATCACATTGTAAATTATATTTTTAGCCCTAAAGGTTTTGTCACTATAGAGACATTTGACATTTGTATTTTTATTTTTTCTTCCTGTTTTGTGTCTTTATAGGTTATACACTGCAATTACATCAAGACTGCAAAAGCATCTTATCTTACAGATCAAGAATTAACACTAAAGAACATTTTAGAAGGAAAAAAAAACTATGCTGAGTGAAAGATAAACATTTATCGAGCTCCCATGCTGGCTGCCAGAAATCGTCCTCTCCACACCCCCAGCCATGCCTGCTACTACCAAACCCGGCAGGAGACAGACACCTGCTCAGAGAAAAGGTGTCCAGAAAGTGATCAGCACCAAGAGGCAAACCTCTAACTCAAATAAACCCAGGGAGAGAGTCACAGAGAGGCCCCAGAAAGCCGCTGCAGAACCCAAAAGGTCAACAGCCAGGACCCAGGCACAGTCAGGTCGAAGCCCACGTGGAAGAGGATTTAATAGGCCTGCTGATCAGTGTCCTGACAAGTCCCCAGGTAGAGCTAATCATGCCCTGAATGTATCAGCATCCTCAAGACTTAGACAGCCAAACAATTTGCCTGACCACTGTGGAGACGTACAAGCATTTTTAGGGCAAAGGAAGTCGCCCCGGGGCAAACAGGTGTCTGTTACTCCCTGCCAGCCTCTTGAACCTTGCAGCAGAGGAAGAAACGGCAAAGGGAGCACGGAGAGAAGAGCAGCAGCAAAACATGGGAACACAAGAAACCAGCCCTCGAACACCAGCATCAACAATTCATCTCATGAAGAGGAAAACGAGAAGCTGAACAGCTGTGGTGCTAAAGAAACCCTTCCAGTTTCTCTAAAAACGGATTTTGAAGTTCCTGCAAGTATCAGAGATCAAAATGTGGGAGTTAACAATGCTAAAGAGGGCAGCCCTCTTAAAGCTGATTTGCCACCACATAATAACACACTGGAAGATTGTGTGCAGTGCAGCTGTGACAGTACTTCAACCCAGCGAGACAAACAGACTGTCAGCCATAACAGTGAAGGTGACCTGAGGTGCGGGACCAGGACCGCAGATTGTGATGATGTTGACGGACAGTTAAAACTCTACAGTGACAGAGGTAAAGATAGCCCCTCTGGGTCCTCTGTGGTGAGCAATGTCTCAGCAGGGGTGCAGGAGAGCATAGAGGGAAAAAACAGTTTATCTCCTGTTGGAAATATGCTTGATCATTTTGCCAGTCGCGGTATGCAAGGTGACGTGCTTCCTGTCCATCAAGATGAAGCTAACAAGGTGGATTTGGAAGAGGACAGGACAGATGAAAGGCTGATAGCTGTCGCAGAAGGACAAGAGGAAGTAAATCATGAGAGAAGAGACAGTTTGGAGGCAGGTAAAGCAGCTGAGAGACAAAATAACACAGTGGAAGAGATGGAAAAGATTGTTGAGAGGCTGAGTGAATGTGAGGGAGAAGAGGGGGAGAAAAAAGAAAAGGAGAATGATGTTTCCATCAATCCTGCTGACATCCATCCCGACACCCCAGCCTGTCATCCTCCACATCCTCTTCACTCTAATGATGGACTGACAGAATCACCTGTAAATGTGCTACGAGTCTGTAAAACAGCTACCTCAAACTCCACCAAAGCCCCCTTCACCTCAGAGTCAGACGTTCTTAGCGAAGATCAAATGGACATGCAGCCTACCGTTCATGGTGCTAAACTTCAAGTCCCAGGGGCCTCAGCTGTCCCCGAAGCCCTGAATCTGCAGACTGTTCTAGTGAAAAGAAATACGCCTGTTATTGTTCATAGTGACTCTCTCAAACATAGAAACTTGAGGGATTTGAGCGAGGAAGAGCCACACCTACTGCAAAATTTCAACATCCCTTCTTGTCAGGGAGAAAGACAAGCTCACACGCAAACAGAGACGCAGACCAAAGATAGTGAATCCAATCAGGAGCCACTGGAGCGCCACAGCCAGAAAGACACAACCTTGCCTTCGTCGTTGTTAGTTCCTCAGTTGAGCAAAGATTCTCTTACAGCTGACTGTATCCCAAACTTTAGTGATGATAGCATTGTGGGAGCAGAGGCAGAGCCGCACTCAGTGCCTAAGAGCTCAACTCCTTCTCTGGACAGTAGCAGTACCCTCTCATGTTGCTCCGAAAACACCCGCTCCTCTTTTTCTTTTGAGACTGAATCAGAGGCAGGTTATGGAGAGCCCAGCCCCTCTATTCTACCCAGATCCTGTGGACCAGAGGGGGCCAGTTTGCCCTCTTGGACTGCGCTAAAAGCACAGAAGAAGGAGAGAAAGAAGCGGAGCAGGTGTGGGAAATGTGAGCCATGTCTAAGGAAGATCAACTGTGGCCAGTGCAGCTGTTGCCTCAACCGCAGGACTGGCCACCAGATCTGTAAGCTGAGGAAGTGCACGGAACTGAAGAGGAAAAAGTCTTCATCTACGCTCACTGTCTCTGCTGCGCAGGTAAGGCTTATATTACACCATAGTACATTTTAATTACATTAAACAACAGCACATTACATGTTTTTTGCAGTCAAGTCTTTAAAAGGTAATTTTAGATGATTTGAGTTGGAATAAACCAGTGCTTCTTTCTGTATGTGCAAACAGCTGATCTGAAGCAACAGCGAAAAGAGCGTCTTTTACCATCTGTCCGCATTGATTCTTATCTCAGAGGTTTCACAGCCGCCCACTGGTAGCGGCAGTGGGCAAGTTAAATGAGCCAGACAGTTCAAATAGAAATTTTCACTTTCACATTGAGAATTTTCTCAGTTGGTTTCAACAGATGCCGCAGACCTAACGTTTTGGTGTCTTCCTGTTATGTGTTGAGGAATGCGCTGACTGGTAAAAGTGGAAGTACCGCTGTGTGTGCATGCATGGAGAAAAGAGATCAGGTGCGAATGCATGTGCGACTAAAGTGTTGATGATATTCTGTGTAAGACAGGAAGGCAGTGACACATGACCAACAGAAGCTCAGCACGTGATTGGTATGCGTGTGTGTCTGTGTGTGTGTGTATGATTCATGCTACAAGCAAGACAGTAGTGTATTTTATGAGCTACACATGGTGATGGTCTGTATGCACGTCTGAGGGCTTGGATGGGTATGTAATTAAAGCCAATTTCAGCCAGATGTTTTTGCAGGATTTCACTGAATAGCATTGTGTATTTGTGAATGCATATTTTAGGAACATAGTAAGACAATGAACACTGAGGACATTTAGAGAAGATGTTTCCTCTATTGTCCCCCTTCTCTCTCTCTCTTTGTGGTTACATTACATAAAAAACATATTTTTCACTCAAATGAAACTGTGAAAACAGTGAGACTGTGTATAAGAGATTGTTTGCAGTGATGAATCTACGGACAATTACAACTTGAATCTGAAGCTCTGTGCAATTTATAGAGCATTATTGTGTGTTTGGCTTGCTGGACTGCAGTGTTACAGTTTACATTTTTAACATTATATTTTTAGAAAAAGCTCTAAAAATTCACTGCACACCGTCTGCTCAGCGACAAATGGCAGACAGACAAGGTTAGCAACTAGCTAGTGCATACAAAGAGGATTTTAGTAGCTAAAAAGACTATTTACCTTATGAAGAGACTAAAGAGAATATTTACCTCCAAAGACTTAAGTCTGGACTCTGAGTTCAGACTCTGAACTCAGTTAACTGCAGGAGTTTTTTGATCACTGTAAATTATACTACAACCATAGACATATTATAGTAAGTCTATGATAGAATGCAGCAAGTAAGTGGTGAACAAAAATTTTTTACTCTTGATCTCATTTAGACTTGAACTTGAACCATCGTGTCACAGACTCTGACTCGACTTGGACTCAACAAAGGTGGACTTGACTACATCCCTGTGAGAAACTTGTAACTCTGCAGCTCTACTGACCTGTCTACACTTTATTGTTTTTTTGGCTTTTCAATATAATTATTAGCACACAAACTCTGACAAACATTTTATGTCTCCAGCATAACATCCCATATATTTTCTCTGGAGGTGGTCTCATAGTAGGTGGCTACTAGAGCTGCAAAACCATGTACAGTTCAATGGTTTCCACGTGGCTGAGGAAGTTGTGTGTGTGTGTGAACTATGAGTGAGGGTCTCTGTTGCCAGTTGCACTCTGGTGTGTACAAGCGTGCGTGCATGCATGCACTGGCAGAGCCTTCAGTGATAACAGTGGCAGTAGTAGATTAGAGCTAATTATATAACACCTGCATTATAAGGACTTACGACCTTTGTGCACTGTTGCTGAGTATAAGAATGAGAAAGGAAAGATCAGGCTAGGCTAGGCAGACTTTTCTACACGCATTATTTGGAATATCCTGAAATGTGGGTCAGTGTGTTTTTGTGTGTGTGTGAATGAGAGAAAGAGAGAGAGATAGTGAGAGAGAGAGAGTCAGATTGAGATACATTTATATTTTGTGGTTTTAGGTATTGATGTTAGAAAATGTATTATGACTAATTCATATCTACTCTTATTTGTGCTGTTGTTTCGCTTCTTGATTCTCTTTTTTCTTAACTGACCTCACATAACAATTTATAGTAATACCTGTGTTTATGGTTTAAGAACAGGTTTTAGTTCAACTGCAGGGGTGGAGCTTATCCTGTACCTTCAACATAGCCCTGTCAGGCCTGATGTTATAATGTTGTAACTGAAATGCTTAACTTTACCCTTTGCTTAAGTCTCAACAGAGAATAGGTAGAGCAGGGTTGCCTCCTGCTTGTTTTTAAACGTATCACTCATAAACCACACTGTAACTGTATGTGGGTGTACTTTATCTGGTCTAGTGTGATTAGTATTTAAACATATTTACTGGCCAGTCTTGCTGATCCTGTTCACACACCCTTCCAGTGAATATTTCTTACTCCACGAGATTGTGCAAAAAAAGAGCAGAGGCCAAAAAGTAGTTCATGTAGTGGCATGTGGATTCTGTTCCCGGTTTTACCATTACAAGCTACTTGGCTTGTTTTTACTCTGAAATTAAATGTATATGTTTATTATGTGTACAAAATAGACTTACAAAGGTGCATGCAGAACACAACCCAGATGATGCCTTGTGTATAAAGACAAAAAACTCCTTGGATTGTGTGTTTGTAAGAATGACAGTGAGTGTTGTGCACAGTGAGAGTGGAGCATTCCTCTTAAAAAAGGTTTCACTAAGGCTGGATGGCCCACTTGTGGCCTTGCTTGTATTGGGCTAAGAGGACAAAGCTTGGGCATGGCCCCAAACACACACAGAGTCACTCACTATCACACACTATAACATAGACAGAACAGTATGCTAGCTCTTAGAGTTCATAGTGCAATTTGTATTTGTAAAGTGAGTTTGACTGAAACAGTCCTGACTTGTTTGGAGCTCTAGGCTACATAACTGAATTGCTTTTTTATGGACTGTCAACAACATTAACCATGATCAGCATTTAAGGAAGTGACCCATTATGCAAGTTTGTGTCCCTCACTTAGTGCTGGCAGCTCACAAACAAAATCTTTAATATATAATGAAATCCATAAATGAAGATGGAAGACAATGAAATGCTTGAAGGTTCTGATCATTGACTTAGCTTAGCTTATAACAAGCTGATATTGTACTTTACATTACAGTTACGTTAGACCACAATATGTCTTATTTGTACTAGTTAATAATAATTAAACCATAGCTGTGTACTTTATTTATACTTATGTACTTACATTTCTATGCAGATAAATAACCTTTATTTTTACTACTCTTCATCTTCTTCTTCTTCAGGTACTTGGAATTCTTGTCCAGTTTTCTTTTTATTTAAGCTAAACCATGTTTTGTATGTTATAATATACAGTTTGGGGTTTGTGTATGAATTGCAAAGTACAGCATTCACAGATAATTATTGTCTGTGAATGCTGCTTACTTACAGGATTTAAGACCATGCATCTGTTGAGGTGCATTTTAGTAGAGTTTAAGGTGCAACAATAACTACATAGCAAAGGGAGCTTTTGGTTCAATACAGTGCAGCTGCAGGTGGGAACAATGCTTTTCATGTGTAGTAAATTACATGCTTCCAGTCAGCTAGCCAGCTCAGCCATGCTCCTCCTGCAGCTAATTTATATCCTGCACTTCTTCCACTCCTCCGTTTCTGCTGCAATTCATTTGCCAGAGGAGTATCCCAGCTGAGATAACACACGTATCAGGAAACACTTGCCAATCCCTCAGACAGCACTAAGGTAGGGAGGACAGGCGGCTTCCATCGCCCAGCGTTGACTGTTTGACTTGGTGTCAGATATTCAAAGCTGTGCATGTCTATCTGCATGTGAATGTATGTTTATGTGTATTGGCTGTATGTGTGTGTGTGTGTGTGTGTGTGTGTGTGTGTGTGTGTGTGTGTGTGTATTTCCTATTCATTTGGCTGGTGTGTTGTTGGCACAGCGGGCATATTTGCTGGAAGTAGGGCAGAAACAAAGAAGCAGGAGGTAATAGACAACACATGGGCTTAGGATGAAGTTCTGAGTAAGAGCCACATTACAGATTCTCCCTGTTTCCCTTTGTCCATGTACATCTCACTTTGCTCTCTCTGGTTTATTATTGTTATGTTTTGGTCTTTATTCAGTTACATTAACTTATGTTAATCTTAATTTTAATGCTTCCTCTATTTTTTTTCTCTATTGCTTTCTTCTCTGCATTGCAGTCACCAGCTGCCCATTTATTCTGCCATCACGTTACTTAATAAAGTCTTTACAGTGCAACCACTTCAGATGATTAACTCTTACCTATTTTCAAATTAAGCCTTTTTTATATAGAAGTTCAATGATGGATAGGAATCTAATCATTTTTTTCCATTGCCTTCAAGTGGAGCCATGGTACACACCTGGACTAAGACAGATCTGCTGCCGATTTATTTTCTTTCATGCCTTCACACAAGTTTGAGTTTATCAGAACAGCTCTCCCTGTTTGGATGTGGACTGGTGGAGTTGGAGTAATTTAAAGGTTGAGTGAATTAATGAAGAAGAGGGGAGTGAAATGGCAGAGAGAGAGGAAGTGTGGATGAACGACGTGTGTGTGTGTGTGTGTGTGCGCGTGTGCGCGTGTGTGCGCGCGTGTGTGTGCGTGTGAGATCACATTCTAATTTTGTGGTTCCCGAGGCCCTAATGGCAAGTTGTAGGCCAGTGGACAGTGGGCAGGCTTGTGTTAAACAGGATATATTCATTATTATTTTATTTTTAAGTTTGAATTTTGCCTGTTGTGGCATGTTGAGATGGTAATAATCTGTTTTAAGGATGAAGAAATGCCAATATACACGTTACATGCATCACCCTGCATTTTGGTTAGACATATATAGATCAGAAAAGGAGCATTAATTATTTTTGTTGTGCACACTGTAATACCATAAGCTATTTCCCTTACTAACTTACTGGCAAGGAGATTAAATGTAGCACCTTTTCAGCAAGTTACAAATTACAACCCTCCCAAGGTTGTGCTCAATTTGTGCAAGTGGAAAATATGACAGAAACCTTTTTTATTTTTATTGTAGCATAGACTTTATTGTGCCTGATGACTTGCATAACCTAAAAACCTTTGTATTATTCACAATTATATGAAATGTACAGTGGTGGGTCGCTTAAAACAAGTCATAAAATGTATCCTTTACACAGTCACAGAGGTCAGACATGATCTCTTAATGATACACAATATTGTCACCTGCTAGAAATCAATATCCTGCAGAATATAAAGGATTTCATACTGTACTGTAACATTCAACATGGTGCATCTATCAGTTTTGTCTGTGTTTAATCTCAAAGTAATAACACAGTAGGAAAAGCAATCAGCTGAGTTATGTTATCTATCCATAAAGCTTAACATGGGAGATGGATTTAGAGGAAAAAGGAGAGCTGCATTTCTTGCTTTGCTGGAATAACAACTTCTGTTTTGAAAATCTTTTGTTAATGAAAATACTACCCTTGGTGGGTGGCTGACGTTGATATCCATTCAGTACAGTTCCCAGGATTTTTCAACATTTTCATGTTGTTTGTTCTTCTATGTTGCTTCCTTCTATGTCTGTGTGGAAAAACCAACTAGCTCTTCAAAAGGTGCTGACTACACCTTGCCTGGCATTTTTCCCCCTCTCCCTTTTCCCCCTTTCTTTCTCCTCCCTTTCTGATCTCCATTGCTGACTCTCATTTCTCTATGTCAGCATCAAACACCTGATCTGGTGCAAACTTTCAAAGATAGAACAGTTTGACTCCAGCTTTCTTGTCATCATCTCATTCCTCTACTCTCTGTTTATTCAGGGATTTGCATTAGAAAATATATTTTGGGATGGCTAATCCCACCATGTTTGATTTTTGCAGCAGGGTGATGGCTTCCAGCTGTGCTCTGCGGCATATTTGTGTGAAGACTGATCTTCGAAAACAACTTTTGTCTGTGGTATAAATCAGACCGTTAGTGCTGCGCTGGTTTGGCGCACAAACTCTCGACTTACATGGTGGCCCTCTGAGTGCGTGTCAGTGTGTATGCCTGTGTCTGTGTGTGTTTAGCAAAACTTAGTGATGATGTTTTTACACCACAATTAGGCCCATTTGCAAACCTTTAAATCAAATACCCTCAAGTGCCAGCACAGCATATTGCAAATTTGAGTATGCAGCATCTTTTTTAACTTGCCTTTGTTCTTTGTGTTTTGATAGTATTGATCATATTTTATGTTCAGTAATTCTCTGCACTAGGCAATGATAGTAGATGTGAGCCAGCACAGTCCCAGCATGGGGAGGTGAAGGGCGTGTTAACCTGGCACTTTGTTTGGAGTCAAACTGTTCTTTTCATTATCTGCACACTAATCATTGTTCTCAGAAAACCCTGGCCTGCATTCTTCCATCAGTATAACACTCCTGTCCTCTGTGAACTCTTTCCCAAACTAAAAACAGGGTATCAAATGTTTTGATGACAATTTAATGATGAATAATAATAAAATAAAAAAATATTTCTTTCAGTGCCTAAATAAGTACAAAATAAATTAGGTCAGAAGACAATAGACACATAGCATTCTTAGTTGTCTGCTTAGAAACATTTTAGATTACATTGGTATGGTTTCTATGCTTCTAGTTGCTCAGCACAATTCTATTCCAAATATTTACCTAAAAAAAAAAGATTTATTTTTTTCTTCTTCTTCTTCTTTTGTGAATCAAATTTCTCTTTGTTTCATTGTCTTAAATTTCTTTCTGTGTTTTGGGTGGAGTGCATCTTAAGTTTTTAGAGTAGCAACTTTGTTTGCCCTGCCATTATTAGAACAGAAAGGTATATCCACAGTGTGCTTCAGACACTCTTGACCCCCAAGGTCCCCTGTGAAGTGCCTCAGATTGGACCTCTAATTGCTTCCCACCAACAATGACAGCATTCCTAGGCTCAGAGGGTTTGTTTGTTTGTTATGGTAGTATTATGGTTTATTATAGTAAAGTCATTTCCATGTTCTCTGACTCTCAGCAACCTGCACTTGGCCTAGTCTCAAATCAACCTGTTAGTCCTGCAGTGCTTGTGCTCTGTGGTTTTAACTGGAGCAACATGGCAACACACATAGTAAATATTTGTCTTGCAGTTACTTTCACATCATTGTGGATCACAGTGACATGGCTGTGGTTTACAACTTTTCCACACACTGTTATTCAAAATGTTGTACTCTGGGCTGTTTCAGTGTTAACACTGGCATCAGAACTATGGAATAGGAGATATGGGATTATGTAGAAGTTTAAATGAAACAAAAGTTTTAGATTAATTCAATTCGTCACCTTTTGCTTTGCTAACAGTTCTGGTTGTCTCAGCTGCACTTATAAGGTAGTCACCTGGAGTGTTTTTCCAGCAACTTTAAAGGAGTGTTTAAAGGAGTGCTTGTTTGCTACTTTAGCTTAGACTATCTGATGCAGCACTCAATTTCTCTCCTTTTTTGTGAGTCATCATAACCTTGAGGTGTATCTGCGGTCATTGTCCTGTTGAAAAACAAATCATGCGGTGCATTTACATGCACATAAATAACCAGGTAAACTCAAGTAATACGATTTCTTAACTGTCAAGTAAATCGGAAACCTGTTTTCTGTAATAACAAGACAGTATTCATTTTCCTAGAGAGAGAACTCCAATTTCTGTGTTATGTAGACTCAAAACCAAGTTTCTAATCTACTTTTACAAGCGCGCATGTGCATGACAAAAGCTGCCAACGCACAAACCCTACTGCTTTCAGCAGAGGACGGCTTAATGAAAGAAAAGATCATTACATGGAGTGATGCTGCCTCATTTTTAAATTGGCTCCACCTGAAATAATTCACACAGTTTGGGCTGTGAAAAGGAGCATTGTGTCTGCCTGTTTCTCGCTTACAGCACTTTCAGTCATCTCCAACAACAAAAAAATATATAA
The DNA here is from genome assembly GCA_900302695.1 of Helostoma temminkii. Taxonomy (NCBI): domain Eukaryota; kingdom Metazoa; phylum Chordata; class Actinopteri; order Anabantiformes; family Helostomatidae; genus Helostoma; species Helostoma temminkii. The sequence goes on along the minus strand of OMLM01003227.1, from coordinate 235,731 downwards.
AAGTCAGAGAGTGGTCTCTCTCTATACAGTCAAAATATGTGGACCATGCTTCCAAAATGAGCCCAAGGTAAAGGAGGAGGTAGATTACTTGTCTTTTGCATGTATGCGTGGATTTCCAATAACCCGGGTTATTTAAGTGGATGTAAACACAGTCATTGGTGTCAACAGCAACTCACCCTTATACCATTGCTCCTCCTTGTGTATTCTTCATGGCGGGCACTGATGTGGACTCTGAAATGACTTGCCATTATTAGTTTTTTTCTGAGGCTAATAACTATTATGAACTTCTGCTCTGCAGCAGACCTAATGCTTGGTCTTTCATTCCTGGGGCATTCCTCATGTGAACCAATTGAAGTTGATTACTATAGCTGTTTAGAGCTATTTGCAGTATACCAGCACTGCCTTCACACAACATGATTAAATCTCTCCAGCACATTACTAAGTCAAGAAATTCTCCCAGTTACCTTTGAACAAAATACATTTGTTAATTGAACACCCTTCCAGAGCTGCTTTCAGACATTGATGGGAACCCTGAACATACACCAATCAGGCATAACGTCGTGATCGCCCGGAGATAGTCCAGAGTGTATGTCTGAAAGCAGCTAAAGAGTCATTTCCAGGCTGTCTCTCTCATATCAATATTATGTTTCAGTGAGAGAGGGTCTCTGTTTAGCGCGTGACACAAAAGTACACAGCAGGAATCAGGTTTATTTTGTTTAAAGTGCATCAAAGTAGAACCAATCTAATGATTAGAAACAATGAATATAGTATATAACCTTGATTTCATAAAGGAGAGATTTGCAATACAATTTCCTATAATTAATGGTGTTGTGCAGATCTACAAACAGGGAACGCCCACTCTCTCGCTGTGATGACTCAGAGAATTACCTGCTGTGTTCACACCGAGGCTCACCTAACATGGATTTTGTACTAGGGGGACTGGCAGGAAAAAGTCTGTCATGTCCATGAAGATTGACTCAGATGTTTATGTTCACACATGCAGCTCACCCTGGTAAAGTCCAGAGAAAGTCCAAAGTCCAATGCACTTATGAAAGCAGCTTAACGTTGTCTTGCAATCCCAGTCTGGTTTATGTTGGAATATGATCTCTGCTGTCATGTGATGTTTCCCACACACTCTACACAAGCCCTCCCACCCTTCGCTAAATCAAGCAGAGTTCTCCCCATGTGAGAACATGTCTGACTCGGACAATATTCCGCTATGTGGTACATACATGTCTGAAAACAGAACTCTGCACAGTGACCGGACCTGGTTCTCCTGATAAACTACAATAGACACATAAAACTAAAGAAAGGCACTGAACTTATTTTGGTGAGAAAAGGTAAGTAGACCAGTTTCCTACCTAGTTTTGTAGTAATCGGTCCTAAAATGTGATCTAATTTCCACCAAACTCACTAATATAAAGAGACACTATATTTCTAAAATGATAAGACTAGAGATCATGATCTTTCATTGAACACACTCTTTAAACATACAGAGTGACAGTGGAAAAAGTAATCCAGATTTTTAACAATAACCTCAAGTGCTTCAGGACACTTCAGGATCACTAACTTCTTAGGTTTGGGTATATTCTTAGAACGTCTGGTGTGAAGAGAGTAGAAATACAGCCAAAACATCTTTATTTGGCTGAGGTTTGTGAGTGGGCCACTCAAAAAGGCAGATTTTATGTCTCCAAAGCCATTTTTTGGTAGTATTTTGATGTGTAGGGTCACTGTCCTGCTGCATCATTATTTGGGGTTCCATTGCTGCCTCTGGACATGGACCACTTGCCATTGTAAATGGATAATTCAAGTTGAAATTGAAGTAATTGAAAGTTTATTAAGGTATCACACAGGAAAATGTCAGGGTGGCTGTTCACCAGTTAAAGGTGAGTAGAGATTGGATGCTGCAGCTGGACAATGGCCCTAGAGATTAAAGTAAATTTACTACAGGATAGCTTCGAAGACACAAAATCCGCCTTTTGTAGCGGCCCAGTCAGAGACTAGACCTGTGATGCTGTGGAATGGTATTTGTGCTGCTCACATCAATTTAATCATGGTTGCATGAGCAGTCTGACTGTGATTGTTTTAGTTTTACATGTCCATGTTAGTTCAAAGAAAGAAGCATTTGAAGAGGAGCCATCCAGCTTTAGAAGCCAGATGTCAGAGGTCGTTACACATTAGTGCCGCCAATCCATCACAGGTCTTGTGAAACTATCCTGCCTTTTTGTTTAAAGGAAGTGGATTTAAGGTTGAAACCTGGAATGATTAGTTAGGCCTGTTTAGAATGCATACACTTACAGATGCATACGAACATACACTCAAGATGATCATTACTTTTTTTGTCAAACCACTGCAGAGGAGATTATGCCACAATGTTCTTGGATGCTAGCTGATGACAGAACTTTGTTGCCACTGGAAAAACCAAAATAATCAGACAAACCCTAACAAACCAGGAGTACAAATTGCCGCTCATCTTAAAATACAGCTAATGCCAATGCCATATGTTTAGCAGATATTTGAACATGATGTAAAAAGGTTTGGTAAGTTACAATTGTTATCCCGTAATAGATGACCAAAATTGCAGTTAATCCTGTGGGAGACATAAACATATTGGCCTAAATGTATGGAAATTTGTTAAATAAATAATGAGACATGCAGCTTAAAAAATAAATTATCAATAAAACCAAGTAACCAAGAATCAAGAACAGACATTAATTGTACTTGTAATGCAAGCATTTCAAAGGAGATTCTCCAATATTTGATCAAGAAGTAGTAATGATTTTATTTATTTAATGAAACGTTTTATTACAAAGACAAACTTTCATAATTATTTGGTTACACAAGCTTGGCCACACATGTTCAAAGATATTTTGTAATTGGTAGTTTCCATCAACAGAACAGAGACACCCATGTTCATATACCCTCACTGACAATGGGAGACGTTGGGAATTATTAGAAATTTGATATATCCAAGCATATATCTCTTTACAATGAGAAGCTTAAAGGGAACGTCTGTTTCCTCCAGCACCATTGAAGGGCCTCACCCTCAGCTGGAGGCCCGACAGCTCAGAAGCTGAGTCCCTGCCGTTTAGACAGCATGATTACACCATATATCACAGGCTTCTAGACATTCTGCCTAGATGGACTAACATTCTAGAGTATAGCATACGCACATACACAATGAGCTGCATGTCTTATGGCCACACAGTTGTTCTGATCTTCTGATCCCAATATTGTGGAAGAACCTGTATTTTCTGCACATTCATACATTCTACAACCTTTTGAAGATTTTCGTTATATTCATACCCATAAAATGCCCCCCTCAGTTTTCTTGCTTCCTCTCTGTTTTTCCCTCTCTCATGTTAAGGTTAAAGTCTGGGGAATTTATTAGAGATTAACTTGTCAGAGAAGGCTTTTTCCACGTCTCAGTTTACTATCGTCATTATTCATACACATAACAGATAGCATTCCACCATTTATCTCTGTGGGCTCATCTCTTCATCAGTTGTGTGTGCACATGCATGTCATGAATGACCATATCTGGGTGTGCATATGTTCATATCACTGTGTGTTAGTATATGTGTCAGTATGTGTGTCTTTATGGGCTCACTTCCATGTGTCTGGCTGTCTGGAGCGCACACACTTTTCATATGATCATAACTCACTTGTAGACACACACACCTCCCTCTGGAAGCTTTCAGTCACAGATCATATGCATCTGTGCATGCATGTGCATACACACAAGTTTGGCAAGTATGGTCAACAATTTGTAGCTGAGAAAAGATGAAACTTTGATGATGTGAGAAAAGTGTACAAAGAGAAGTACAAAAACTCTCACACACACATACTTAAGACATATTTTTGATCATTAAAAGAGCTCAATAACTTAAAACACCACAGCAAATGGAAAAATACAGAGACATACCAACACATGCTGAACATAAATTCAGTGCATAATGACATGAGTAGTGGTCGGTTCCTGATAATGATCTGATCTAATTGTTGAATAAATACACTGTATATCGTTAGCTTTGTGGATGACAATGACAGCATCAGCCTTAACTTACATGTTTCTTTTTTGACTTTGTAAGTGCTTTTAAATACAATCTTATAGCCATTTTTATCCAGTAATGTTTCTCCAGTTGCTTCTGACCATTGCATCACTTTGCTATTTTTCTCCTTTCAATTTTCATAGTTATTTTTGCAGTTTATTAGGACCCCTGCAGCTGCCCTGTGTGTAAATAGACTACATGTATATACAACGATTTACAATATTATAAATTTTTAGCTTTTAACTTGAAACTGTCAGAAATGTGATAATTCTGCTATATGTGCATTAGTCATGTCATTGTGGACGGTGGAGTCATACTGGAGTACATTATGTTAAGAGGTGTCTCTAATGTTTTGGCCTCCCTAGGGGTCCAATGTGGTCATAATGTTTTGCCTGATTGGTGTATATGTAGTTGTATATACGCTCACATGCACAGAATGAGAGCCAGTGAGAAGTAGGGCAGACAAGCAGGAAAAATTACCAAAATCCCTTGGATCGCAGGAGCAGACTGTCCCATAGGAGTGTCGTGTCATAACAGTCCTGATTGCACAGGATAAAGGAATGCTGTTAGAGTTGACCTCTCAACGATCAAGGGTCGCCAGTGATTTCATCACTACCCCCTTAAACGCCCCATCTCAGTCGTCCACACAAACCATTACATTCATACCCTCCATTCCTCCATTGCCATTTATGCATGGTGTGGGATAATTGTCCACAAATGCACTGTGGTAACAATTAGACATGCAAGATATACTCTCAAGCCAGCCACTTCCAAAGACTGTGTCCTGCTGTACACTTCAGTTCTCCTGTCTCATGTCTTATTTATTCTTCCCTGTTTTTACTTATTGGCTTACTTATTTAGTCTACTATGTGCCTTCTCTTTTAGGTGCAGTACAGTGACGCACCTAGTGGCAAGGATTTTGTGACCTATCTGACCCTCTCCCCTGTGCAAATGACTTTCCACGGCACTGGGAGCACCCTCCAAGCCAGCCATGACCAGGTATGGGTGATTTTGTTTGTATTTATGATTCAAGTGATGGTAAAGTAGTTGTGACACCAGAGGATAAAGGGGAAAGGAGCGGAGAGAATTTCCACCCAAATCAATCTCCCAGCTCAAAACCGAACCAAGCTGCTCCACTCGTTATTGCTCAGCACTCAAGACATATTGCATACAGCTCAACTGAAATCGCATCCAGTCACTCCAAAAAAAGGGAGAAACTTGTCTGTGTTTCACTTGTAGCCTAAACTGTAGCCTTACATGTCAAAGAAATAAAGAACAACTCACAATTTGCCTTTCTTCTTGTAAAGTGCATTCTGGCATACCTTCATATGTGGCATGATGCAGGCATACCTTGCCCTATATCCCACTCACCATGAGCGGGACACAGGTCAAGGTTCCCTACCTTAAAAAAATAAATAAATAAAAAAAGCTCACTCTGTCCAAAATCTGCCTACTCACGCTCCACTCACATGCTCTGTGCGACACACACAGTTGAAGTGTGTATCTCAATGTGTACTTAAAACTGAATCATCTTAAAATTTGACATTGTAGACCGTCTGTGTGGACACAATTTTTTGACTTGCAGTGTTCAGAACAAAGGCCATGACAGACTTGGGCAGGTGATCAACTGTATGCAATAAACTTGGATATCTCTTTAGTGGAGCCCAAACAAAACAAGATTTATTACAATATATTGGCTGATATTATTTTTTTTTTATACATAAATGCACAAACAGTTTCTTCAAAGAAAAAACAAGTTCATAGAAATGTCTCACAAAAAAGTAGTAGTCAAAGTATATAAAACTTAACTGTCACATATATATAAAAATTCTGTCTCTAGACGTGTACTGCCCTGCAATGTGTTTTTGCCAACACATTGTAAACACCGATGCAGATGTCTGTGACAATGCTCTAATAGACAATAACATCAACTGGGCTCTACTCCCAGGATGGGCTTATCCCGGTTCAGTGAAGTGTAGCATATAGTGTACATAGTGCAGTATATAGGGCATATTATGAAGAGGCAGCAGCGGTCTATGCATCTAGATCCTCTAATTAACAGGGAAGCCTTGGCTCTGTGGATTATTCAACAGGGTATCAGAGCCACCTGTGATCTGTGATTGCATATCTTCTACAAGTCCCTGTTCATCCCAGACACAGCCGCCAGCTCACAATGATTTTCAGTCCATCAAAGTAATCGCTATCCTGGAATCGTATAGAATATCGCTCAATTTGTGGCATACCCCATATACCCCCCCATAGTTTTCTCACTCTGCCTTGCATACTCTCCATATTCAAAAGGAGACTCTTTGTCCTGTGTTGCCCAAGCAGAAAACCAGTTGCTTACATTCTATCATCTAAACATAGGACGCCCCTTTGTTCAGCAGTCTTCAAAGTTTTAATAAAGAGCTGGCCTGCCCCTGAATGGGACAGCTGACGGGGGCTAGTGCCGCCACCGCTAACTGAGAGCCAATATAGGCCAAGCAGGTCTCTGTCCTCGGGACCTGTTGTTGCCAGGAGCACTGGGGCATGACCAACTGTTAGAGAAGGCCTTTCTTTTTCTCTTCGCTGTACAGTGAGGAGTATTACCACAAAGAGAATACCTAACAATAAGGGGTCACTCTCAGCAGCCCTCAAACTCTTAACACTTGTTGAACAAAGTAGACCTGAAAGCGTCACATGTTGTCAGCTTTACCATGATAGTGGAGCAGCAGTGAGGATGGGGTATTTGTTGACCTAATCATCCAGCTTTGAGTTACCTGTAAGTCAACATAATGGGTACCATTGCGTGGTGAAAATCTCACGTATCCCATTGGACACACCTACATGAATCTGTCATGTCTCTGAGTTGTCAATGAATAGTTAATTGGAGTTCCGTGTGTTCCCTATGCCACGTGTCAGGCTTGACAGCCTAAACACGTGCTCTCATCTTGCACTTTTTTATGTGTAGCTGGACATTGAAAATCTGATGAGAGCAAAACAAAACAGAGGCTTTAGTGGCAAAGAAGTGATAAACCTTTCCGGGAGCCTGATTCCGTTGCTGTATACACAGTAATGTGGTGACTCCATTCCATTTAATCTTTCTACATCTCTCTGGGAATTTCCTGATGTGTGCACTATCATGGAGGTTTATGTCAGTTAGACAGGACCAGTTGATAAAGATCAACAGTCAAAGGAAATCCTCTCCACACCTTGCTGTGCCTATGATTTGTAAAGGAAAGTTGTGTAGGATGTGGTAGGAAGTTACAGATGAATGGCTGGTGACGCTACAGTTGAAAGTGGATTTGTCCCTGAAGAAGAACCACAAATAACTTGCTACTGACAATAGTAATTCAAGAAAAAAAATTAAATTTATTTGCATGTGATTTATCATTTAGCAGAATATTTTAAATAATAAAACACAAGAAAATGGCCTGGACAAAAAAAATATATATATATTTTACAAACCTCCAGAAGCAATCACAGCAAACAGGTGAGACCCAGCCTAAGACATTTCCCATTAAAATTTGTGTATGTGTGCCAGTTTTCAGCTGTGGAAGCTGTTTGTGTGTGTTGTGTGGTTTGTTTGTATTGTGGAGTCTATAAGTGACAGACAGACAAACATAAAATGGACTATATTGATATAGATACTTTCTGGTGGTGTGCTGAATGGATTGCCTGAAAGGAACATTTACCTGCTGTGTTCGCTAATGCATTGTGTCAGGGTTTAATCAAAGTATGTTGGGCTATAAGTAAGAAAAACAAATGTCTGTTAATGACAGTAAGATGTAATTAGCCTACATGTTAAATAAAGATAAACAATGACTTAAAGAAAGAACACACATAATGCCAAAAACTGTCATTGCAGATTAAAGACACATCAGGCAGGAAACAATGATAACAATGTTTAAGCTACAGTCTGAAAATCTTTGTTGTTTTGGTTAAAAACACAAAGAGCATTGGTCCCTCCCTCACAAATGTTTCTTTCTCTGCTTCCAGGATAGGATAGGGACCAGCACAAGCTTTTTGTAAATTAAGTTCATAGTATTTTTTTAGTTGCACCAGTAACCCTTAGTAAGTGTCTTGTCACAGATCTTTGTAATGACTATTATAAATAATAGAAAATACTCAGTTTATGCCTCTGTCTGTACTCAAGGGAACAGTCATGTAATTTTACAATATGCAAAACTAAACAATTCTTCCTAATCATTTAAAATATTGTTGCTTAATTTACATATGCAGACACTGAGACGTGTTTCAAAACATAATATGCATCATAATAATTTAGTCTGGTACTGTTAGTAATTTTGCACTTTTGCAATTTTTTACATGCTAGTTTTGCCAACTCTTTTACTGTTAATATGTTACATATTAGCAAGTAATTACTTAGAAAATACATATAAAATTTCACAGAAACCCCTTTTGACCATATGCAATTTGCCTATAGAACCAATAGAAGAGTGTAGGATCTCACCATATCACCCTCCTTCATCTGCAAGCACCTGAAGGAAGTAAAAAGCATCAATCATCATCATCAGACATCAACTCTCGTTTGTTGATTTCTCATCAACATTTAACACCACATAGCCTAATTTAACAATGAAACTTATTAAACAAAAAGACTTTTTAACCTGCAGAAAATGAGAATGAGAATGAACTTTTCTCACATCTGACCATAGTTTTATCTGGTTAACCTCAGAGCTTTACGCAAAGGAATGTATCAGCAAGTGTGTGAATTGCCATGTTTTTAAATTCACTGATGACACAGTCATAGTGAACAAATAGCAGAACAATGATGAAATGTTTCATGGTCTTGTGGTGGAATAAAATAAATATTGGTATGAATCCTAGCCTCAGTTAAATTTAGCTGAAACTAAGGATGTATGCATTGGTTTTAGATGTATCGGGTTCTGTAAACACTATAATGAAAGCCCAGGCCAGGGCACCATAACTGGTGACATCTGTCATTTGTACAAAATACAAACATGTTGTGCAAAAAAAGTCAACAGTGTCTTGTCAACCTACAACAGCTGACCAAGTTTCAGTTTGACAGAACTTTGCTGACATTGTTTATTGGGTCTATCATCAAAAGTGCCCTTACATTTTCTTCTTTTAGCTTAGCTCTCTCAGTATTAAGCATTGATATTGGTATGCTATTTGAAATATTTTTATGACTTGTAAGTTCTTTTTTTTCTTTATGTACTTCATGTTGGATGCTGTCTTGCACAGCATGTTTGTTTTTTGCACAAATGACTACGGTCATTCATTATAGTGCCTGTGATGTCTGTCCTTGTGTCACTGTAGTGCTGCACAAACATTTGCTATTTGGGGACAATAAATCCATTATTGATGGACTGAACTTTTATTTTGCCACTTACCTACACAGAGGTTTAACTTGGCAGTTTGTTTGTGTAAACAGCTTCTCTACATAAGAAGCTGTTGTGTGATAACCTTTAAAATTATTATGTTTAAATATCCACTTAGTGAACATTATAACAGAATAATTTTTAATTGACATAGAACAATACACCTTATGGCCATGTGCTTGGTAAATGTGCATTTGAAGCTGTTAGATGTGTGTTTTTCGTGCTTTGTGCACATTTGTTTAACATACACTGCTCAAAAAAATAAAGGGAACACATCCTAGATCTTGATGAATGAAATCTTCCAGTTAAAAAATCTTCCTTCATTACATAGTGTAATGCGTTAAGAGTAAAATAACATAAGAACCAAGGGAAATCAAAATCCTTATTCCACGGAGGTCTGGATTCAGAATCATACTCAAAATAAAAGTGGGGCTCAGTAGTGTGTGTGGCCTCTACGTGCCTGTATGCACTTCTTACAACATCTGGGCATGCTCCTGATGAGACAACGGATGTTCTCCTGAGAGATCTCCTCCACTCCCCCAGACCTGGTGCTTGATTGGATTCAGGTCTGGGGAACGGGCAGGCCAGTCCATAGCATCAATGCTATCATCATGCAGGAACTGCTGACACACTCCAGCCACATGAGGCCCAGCATTGTCATGCATCAGAAGGAACCCAGGGCCCACTGCACCAGCATATGGTCTTACAATGGGTTTGAGGATCTTATCCCGGTACCTAATAGCAGTCAGGGCATCTCTGGCTAGCACATAGAGGTCTGTGCGGCCCTCCAAGGAAATGCCTCCCTAGACCATCACTGAGCCACCTCCAAACCGGTCATGCTGGAGGATGTTGCAGGCAGCAGAACGTTCTCCACGGCGTCTTCAGACTGTGTGAACCTGCTCTCATCTCTGAAGAGCAGTGGCGAATCTGCCAATCCTGGTGTTCTCCGGCAAATGCCAATCAGCCAGCACAGTGTTGGACTGTGAGCACAGGCTCCACTTGTGGATGTCGGGCCCTCATACCACTCTCATGGAGATTGTTTCTGACAGAAACATGCACATAAGTGGCCTACTGGAGGTCATTTTGTAGGGCTCTGGCAGTGCTCCTCCTGTTCCTCCTTGCACAAAGGAACAGATAGTGGTCCTGGTGCTGGGTTTTTGTCCTCATATAGCCCACTCCACGTCTCCTGGTGTACAGGCCTGTCTCCTGGTATCTCATCCATGCTCTTGACACTGTGTTGGGAGACACAGCATACCTTCTTGCCACAGTGCGCATTGATAAGCCATCTTGGATGAGCTGCACTACCTGAGCAACTTCTGTGGATTGCAGACACCACCGCATGCTACCTCTAGAGGCGAACACACTGGCAAAATGCAAAAGTGACCAAAAATCATCCAGAAAGGATGAGAACAGGTCTGTGGTCACCACCTGCAGAACCATTCCTTTACAGCGGTTGTCTTGCTAATTGCCTCTCATTTACACCCATTCAATTTGCACAACAGCAGGTGAAATAGATTTACAATCAGTATTACTTCCTAACTGGACAGGTTGATTTCCCAGAAGTGTCATAGACTAGGACTTACATTCGAATGATTATGTGTTTCCTTTATTTTTTAAGCACTGTGTGTACAATAGATCTGTAACATACTGGATATAATGGTGAAGATAATTGCCAGCTAAAGGTACAGAGTTGATGATCCTTGAGTAAATTGTTAGTATAACCTTCTGTTGGACACTTAACATTAATGATCACAAGCAAAGGTGGCCACTATGATTCTTACTATGGTCTGCTCTTTATCAGCAAGTGTTAACACACGCACCCACCTACACAGTGCTTAGGTGCCATAATCCTTGGGCTTGTGCAGACATTCCTGGAGGGCCTGTATGTGTGAGAGATATACAGCTGAGTGCCCTTTCTGACCCTATGTGCCATCTACTCAATGCCATCTGCCAAACACATGTGAGCCTGTAGGCTGCTAGACTTGCTGAAAACTGCCTGGAGCCATAGATGTTTGTCAGCAAGTCTTCCACTTTTGCTCTAAATGATTTTGTTGATAGTTTCAGCCTTATGTTGTAATGTGGTTAGTTAACATTAAGCCACATAGAGGAAAACAGAAAAAATTACACCATCTAAAGCTTTTCACTAAACAGAGGCACAGTAAAACAAAACCCTGATTTCTGTGTATATGTAGAACATGTCTCCTGTACTCAGTTCCAAAATTCTGCTGTAGGTTTACTTTAGATGACCTCTTGATTGCAGCACTTTCAAACTTATTTCCATGACTTACTTGCAAATTTCCAAGCATCTGTTCAACACTCTAAATGTTCCATCTTTTCCTCTTAGTTTAATCTACATGCAGCATCATTTGATACTGTATCTGTCAGTTACACAGTCAGATTAGAGGCCATACCATCGAGATATATTTAGAATATTTCTCTGCTTTAGACAAGCTGATTTCTGTGTTTGTTCTGCAGAGCTGAAGTAACTCTCTGGCAGTCCTTCTGTGGCGGCAGTGGGACAACAGGGGGGCCAAGGCCCACTGAGCTGTGTGTGAGGTGTCGCTGGTCCAACATGAGCAGGACACAATTGAAGATGACAGGGTGACTGTTGTCTACCACCAGACACTGTGCGTGTTTGTGTGTGTGTCGTGTTGCTTTGCGTGCAGTAATATCCTCAGCTGTGCCACCCCGAGTCCCAGGGGCCCTGTCTCCCAGATTGTCAGCTGTGGCTGGTTAGGTTTCCTGCAGCAAGAGTACATTTTGGCTGATTTGATATGACATGTTGGACATAGCATATGAGGATTAAAATGTGTTGTAGACATGGTTTCAGGTAATGAGGCCTACTTTTCTGGATTTATTTGTTGTGAATTTTACCAGGTTTTCCAGTAATCTGGTATTCCGGAACCCCTGCCCGCCCCACCCCACCCCCACAACTTGTAGTTTGTAATCTAGCTGTTAGACAAAGCTATCCATAGGCAGCCTATGGCCAGACTTTATGTAGTGATAAAGTACTATGATACCCCTTGTGAAATAGCCTTTCACAAGGCTGACATTAACAAAGCACCTTTTGGCCATGTGCTTGCTCTCTTGACTGTTTCTGTTATCTTTTGCCAGATTCACAAACACATACAGATAACCTCCCTACAGAAACAAAACATGGGATAGTTTTGCTAAAATTAATTGGACATCTGACCTTGTTTCTGGTATGTGGATTTTTCCTGCCAGCTGAGTGATGTGAACCAAAGGTGAAGGGACAAGGCTGCAGGGAGCTGATAATGAGCACCAGTGGTGAGGGTATTTAAATGTTGCACACATTCTTAACTTCATTTATTTGACTGTAAATGTGTTGTAGATGGGTGTAAGTGAGGGAAGAAAGAATGACAGTAGGAGAAGATAGACAGTACTGATTCATGGCGTGCTAACTGCTGGGATGGTCTTCAGAGATTCCCCATGGAGCTCAGGAGAGGGAGCTGCAAAAGGGTGGAGGTTGTGCAGGCCTCGTGTTTGAAGTCTTTTTTCCTAACTGGATTGCAGACATTACCCCAGCCTGGGATCCTCTAGGGGGGTCCCACTAGAGTGTTATCCAACCAACCAGGCAGCTGTTGGACGGCTTCTCCTCCGTTTATCTGTCTTGTCTGTCTCTTCTTTATGTACTAGTGTTGTTTAACCAAACACAGCACCTGGACATATCCTAAATCACTTTGTGTGAGGAAAACAAGAGAGTGGGACCTAATCTGTGCTTACATGGCCTCAAGGTTTTGAATAAATTTGTAGTAGGCATTTCTAAGTTTCTGATTACATTGATGACCATCTGCCAGTGTGTAAATGCATTTTTTGTCAGAAAAATCGGGTCCAGAAAGGGTTTAGAGCTGTGTGTTCAGACATGCAACACACAGCGGGAGGTAGTTTGGGTCAGATCACAACTTGGGAAATAGGGTTGAAATATTTTTTGTGATGGATGGTCTCAGGGTGGAATGTGCAGATGTCATGACATGACAAAAAGTACTGTAGAAATCAATTTGTGTTTTGTTTACAACACATCAAAGTAGAGCCAGTCACATGATTAGAAAGACTATGTTATGTATGCAACATCAGTTTCCTGAAGGAGGGAAGCACAGTATAAAAGCAGAAAGCATGGTAAATATTTCCTATACGTTCTGGTATTGTGTTGAGCAAATCAACTCTTGACAATCACCTGCTCTATTCGCACAGGGGCTCACATGGGCATTACACAGACTTTGTACTTGGGGGTGTGCAGGATAAGAGAGAGAGGGAAAGGCACAAAGCCTGTATGCTCATGTGGTAGTAGGAGTAGCAGTAGAAGGTACACATTTGCACAGCTTTCATTCTTCACTGTAATTACAAATTGTACAGAACCAGAGGGAAAGTAATCACAGAGCAATCATTTTCTGTACTCCCCATGAACACCACTTTTCAAAGGAACTCATACCTGGCCTCCCACCCCAACACCACCTTACCCAACCCTCCCATTGTCAGACCTAACCAACCTTGCAGCACCCCCTACCTTTACCCCACCCTGTGTGTGCCTTGAAGAGATGACAAAGTGAAGCTTACACAGAGCAATCCATCACTCCCACCTGTCTTTCCACATGCCCTCCTCAGGAAACACCTTTCAGACCATGAGATTAGGGTGTGATGGTAGAGGAGAGGAGCAGTGAAAGAATGATGGAGGAGGAGGAAGAGGGACTAAACAAGTGAGAGAGACAGCAAGCATGGGAGTAGAGAGGTTAGTGGAGAGGAGGAGCTGGAGAGAAATTGATTGACTGTGGATAGGAGGGATTGATGAGGACAGAGAATGAGAAAATACGAGATAAAATTGACTTTTTTTCACACAAGAGGAAGCAGTGACCAATGAGGAGAGAATAAACATGAACTTGACCATTAAAGGGATGTGTTGATAGCTCTAAGTGGCGCTTTGGAACATTAACATGTCTATTAAAGACTGACATGGTCTCAGCCAGAGTTGCGTTGTACTCACCTTGGTTTACTTTAAACAGAGTATGGAAGATTAACAGCAAACTAGATTATGCTACAGGTAGTCTAAAAATTCTGCCTATAACTTTAGTTTGTGTCTTTCCAGAAATGTCTGTGTTTACATTACATTTAAGTACCCACGTTACTCTGAGATGTTGGTAATCAAGGAACAAGTTTGCAGGCATTGAAGATATGTGATTCTGGGAAATCCACATATACAAGCAGAAGAGGAGTAATCTGATTTCTCCACTACCTCAGATTCTGGTAGAATGGCTGTCCCATGTTAAGTACTTTTAACATGTTTTAATTTTAAAAATATTTTTTAAAAATGCTCTAAATGGCTATTAAGCCTTTTATTACTGTGTGTATAATATTTTGAATTTCCAAGCATTTTAACTAGTGCCCACTTGAGGGTAAAAAAAAACATACAGTGGAATGAAATTTATTTATAATGTCACTATGTAGTAGTTTCAATTTTAGCCAGACTTTGGAAGGCTTTAGAAATGAAGGAAAAAAAATCATTTGTATAATGATTTCCTCTGTGATTTAGAAACTCTGCTGCTGTGTGTAACAATACATGCCCTGCTTACATGTATACATGGCAGAGAATTTTCACAGAAGAATTGTTTTTATACGGCTAACAGTGTTTTTTGGATTTTTTGGAAAGAAAGACATTAAAATATTACAAACAACATATTTGTGACTTGGGTGAGCTGACCCTTGACTGCATGAACAGCATAAATTAATACTGACATATGACTCTTGTGCTGACACCATTTCAAGGGGGTTACCACTGCTGTGCATGTGACTCATGTTGTGTTTTGGTAGTGAGGATCTGTTCAGGATCTCAGGCTTGACTGAACAAAGAAATTCATCACCTGCTTTTAGTCTTTAGGCCCGGAGGAACTCTGCTTACTAAAGCTTTGAGTAACATGCCATGCATGAACACTCCACGTCACAAGAACATTCATGGAACATTATTAAACAGTCTTCCTCCTACAGGAAACAATATTTATCTACATGCTGGCTCACCAGATATAAACTTGTGTCCTTGTACTATGAAAACAAAACAAAATGCCTGAAACTTTGCCCCAGGCTGTTGGCATGCATTAGTAAGGTATTTGCTAAAAAGTAACTTGACTCTTTTTAGTTGTCAAAGATGTGTAAAATTGTCACTCATACATGGCGAGCATGACAGATGGTATTACCCCACCTGCCAGTTAAGATTTCATGCCATAACCTGGAGTGTCTCTTAAAGCTGAATTGTTGACATGTGATCCATTAAGACAGCTGAAAATCAGATATAATTTTTATTTTGTGCAAATAACTAGTGTTGTTAAGGAAAAACTGAATAAAATTAAAATGCAAATGCAAGTATTTTACAAGTGTTATTTATATGTATATTTATGTGTACACAAGTTAATTGTTCTTCCAGCCTGTTGGTTTCATACCTATGAGACCAGAGTGATTGATTTAAGGCAAATAGAAGTGTTAGATTGATTATCACCTCTGTGCTAAGAGGAGCAAGTTGTTTTGGCAGTGGCCTTGCAGTCTTCAGTGGTGGTGCTGTGCGTGTGATTTTCCACACATACAAATTTGGCATGGATAAAGGTCCCCCAACCAATCACACATTTCTTCACTCATCACCTCTGGGGAAGGCATAAGCAAGTGAAGTTGCAAATTTGCTTCCTACTGCTCTTTCTGGCATCTTTGGCTCATTAACTTAATGCCATTTGATACTGAGTTATAGTTTTTTAGACCTTTTTTAACACCTTTGTTAGATTTTCACTTTACAAAGGTCAGCATTTCTCATTTATTTCATAATCAGCATTATTCAATCTGTTTTCTGCTTCAAATTGATGTAATTAATGTTCCTCTCTCTGAGCCCTTTGAAAGTTTATACACAGTTGATATGTTGATAAGCTGTCCTGTCTCCTGATACCCTGCTCCCAAGATCAACATCTTAAAAGAACATATAAAACCACAAACCAGAGCTGACATTTCCAAACATTTCACACTGTTGGACTTATTATTATTATTATTATTATACGTATATTGTGCAACTGTGCAAGAAGTTCTGGATTATCAAAATCCATTTAACTTGATATGTGACACACGTCTTGTGGTTATAAACATCTGAGAATTAATCATCATAGAGCACTCCAAAAACAAATCACACACTGACAGTAATTGCAGCATACACATTTACCTCACAGGCATAAAAACAACTACACAGACAAACATACACTCTTCACAATGACCTGTATTGTTTAGTTATAATTGCACTCTTTTGTTACTTTCTTGATCTGAAATCAGATCTCCTAGATACTTAGGTAGTATTTGTTTGTGAATGTTGTTTTTGATTTCCATCACACATCATATGATTATCTTATGGTGTTTCTGAAATTACAGGCTGTCATTCAGATTTTGCTGACAGGTCTACAGATGAGGCAAGATGAGGCTCCCCTTGCCTGATGTTTCTAACCGTAAATACAATAAGGACGGGAAACGATGAGCCATTGTGTCACAGCAGTCATGAATTTGGCACTTAATGACACGTATTGTTTTGAGACGGGTAACGACACCTCCAGTTGTGGGGGTTGTGTATTTAGTGTTCCATGTTATAGGGCGTCACACATGCAGATGCAAAGGGCTCTACAATCACCAATCCATTGTTAATGAAAAGCCAGTTTTGCTGGCATGTACCCCCTGCTGTGGGAGATAGATTCAATGGGAGTCCAGCTACACAACAGGGGAAGGTTGAGACAGGCTCAATTTGTGCAGAGTTGCGATCGCCTTGATTCCGGCAGAAAGCGAGGCAGAGAATCACTTTACTACCCAACATTAACATATTATAAACTGTATAGAGGAAAAAACGGTTGTCAAGATTCAAGAATTTTATTTGTCACATACATGGTTGTACAACTACAACAGTAGAGAAATGCAATTGCGCCAATACTCCAGACTTTACAGAATTAAAAAGAGCTCTAATAAAAATAAGAATAAAGAATAAGTATGTACAAGACTATAAAATAAGATATAATATATATGATATAATGTTGCCACTCTGTCTTGCAGTTTACCTCATTTTATAAAAAACTACTGTAAAAAATAAATCACACACTTTTTTGATGTCTGTGCTCACTATTGGGATCAGTGCTCTGTGACTGCATACTGAGTTGTGAAGAAGAGTGTAGCAACAGGAGAATGTTTTTCTGTCTGTCTAAGCCCCCCTCCACGTCCTTCTCCCTCTCCGCCTCCATCACAACCACCTTCCTCTCATCTGGATGTTTACGCATTCTCAGGCCTCAAACAGCAGACATTTTGAAACACAACAGCAATCAAATCGGGGGTTGACACTAGTTACGACTAAGGTGTCACACACTCTCCTGTGGTTTGAGTAAACGCTCTGCGTGTGTGTGTGTGTGTGTGTGTATGTGCTCCTGCCCTGAAACAGTTCTTCATGATCTTCCAAATCTTCTCTGCAAATAAAGTCACACATGACTGCTTGTGTTTCTATTTTACATGCAAATTAAGCTCAATCCTTTGCATTTCAAGGAGATAGGGAAAAATTACGCAAACTATACTGTCGCTGTCTAAATCTGAGTGGAAAAAATTGCAAAGGTAGACATTTTGCATTGTCTCACAGTTGATCTGGCTGAGCAACAGGCAAGTCGTTTCTGTTCAATATGAAAAGTCTTGCACTGATTTAGCAAGAATTTAACCTTTTTATTCTAAACAGTGGTATTGCAAATCATATTAAAATGTACTCTCAGATGGGCAGTGTTTGTGTTTTAAAGTAGCATGCTACACGTGTCACTAATTTTGATTAGTTCCTCTCAGCATTATTCAGATGATTTGTACAAATACTATATATGTAACAACAAAACAATAGTCGTTAATATGTTTGTTTTATGTCAATATGTATCTCACCTGGCTTTGTTATGAATGGATAGACCACAGCAAACCACAGAATGCATCAGGTATCTTTCTTTCTATTTCTCACTGGATATTTTTTGTGTGTTCCTCTGCAAGCACAAGATCCCTTTGATGTGTTTAACAATAAACCGTACAGGACAAAATTGCAAAAAAATTAAAATTGGTTAGTTTTTACCTGATGTTGGCGTCCAAATTTATACCAGTAAAACCACTGATTTGTTTCCATCGTTTCTGAGAAATGCTTTTAATTATATTCTTTATTTCTAAACATAGAATGAGTGATAAATGGTTGTTTGTGCACATTTGTATGAGCAAAACAAATAATGTTTTCTTAAGCTATTGTACATCATATAAATTATGTTAACTCAAGAAATTATGTTTGTTTTATTTGCACATCTGCACAAATGAATGAGATCACTTTAGTTATTTGGCATTAATGGTGTGTTCTGACTGGGACTGATACCAGCCCCAGTAAGTTTATACACAAACTGTAGTGGTTACATTTCATTTTGAATGTTAATGAACTATACAGTTATATACAAAAGTTACTACCCTCTTTTAATGCTACGTCTTTGGTGTGTAAAAACATTATTTCAACCTCAGACAAACAGCATATAATTCTTTTCACCGAGCCATTATTTAACAAAAATGAAGCCTAATGAAGCAATTTTATGTACCCCCTTGAGTAGATTGTAGATAACCTGGTGTAATCATTTCCTGTCTGTCACATTGTTGCGTAGGAATTTTGGCACATTCTTCTCTACATCATTGCTTCAGTTCATTTAGGTTTTTGGGCAGTCACACAGCTTTCTTAAGGTCCTGCAACAGCATTTCAATAGAGTTGAGGTCTGGACTTTGACTAGGCCATTCCAAAACCTTGATTCTTTAGTTTTTTTTAACATTTTGGTGTAGATTTACTGGTGTGTCCTGTAGCATGACCCAATTTCACTCAAACGCTATTGAACAGATAGCCATCATCACCTCTCCACCACTGTGCTTTACATTGGATATGAGTTGTTCCTGCTGAAATGCTGCTTTGTTTGTCACTGGGCATTAAGACCAAACAACTCCACTTTGGTCTCATCTGTCCATAGGACGTTCAAGACGTTTTTGATTTGTTAAGATGCAGTTTTTGTTAAACTCAGTCATTCAGTCATGTTTTCACTTTCTTTTTATACACAGGAGGCTTTCACCTGGGAACCCTTCCAAACAAACCGTACTTGTTCAGTCTTCTTCTAAGGGTCTGAAATGTAGTTTTCTGTATTTTGCACAGTCTGACTTTCTATAAAAAAGAGAAGGGCTACTTGCCCAGGTTTGTTTCTTTTTGGCTTTATCTTTGTTAAATTAATAATTGCACAGTGATATTGTTTTTCGTCAGAGATTGTATTTACTTAATACTAAGACTTGCTATGACCAGATGATAATTATTAGGCTTTTATAGACATGCATGCAACATTAAAAGAGGGGATACCAACTTTTGCACATGATTGTATGGATATTTTCTACAACACTGCTTCTATAGAGCATGTGTCATAAATGGGGAGAAATTGTGTTGATTATTCTTCTATAGCTATGATGTACGTTGTAAACTTTGCATGGGAAATAAAACAAGACATTTTGTGTTTCACTCTCATTGTGTTGAGATGATATAATCACTCTACAAAATGGAGTGATTTATTGTGCATTTCTTTAAGTAAATAGTCTAATGCAGCTTAGTTACAAAATAAACAGTTGTTTTAGAGGCTCCCTTTTCTTTCGGGACATCTCTATTCTTAATTTCCCTGTAATTCTTAGTTAGCCCAAACTATGTTTTTTTTCTCAGTTTATCTTTCTCTCTGTTTGCCTCATACTCGCCCCTGCATGCATATCTCCCTTGTGCCCAGTGAGTAAATGTGGAACCGTGTGAGCTTTTTAGATGGACTTTGAAATGAGACGTGGCTGGGACATCAGAGGGCTCTGCCACTCAAAATGAAACCTGCTTGATTTATAAGAGAGAAGGGCATGGGGGTTGTTTCCAAAGACACACAAGGCCATGAGATCTTCCATTAGTACCCTGACCCCTGTTTCATGGGACCAACCACTGCACAATAGTAGAGGAATGAATGGATCATATACATGGGGGACTTGTGTGTAAGCTTTTTGTACTCTAGAAAGTCTGCTATTTACATTTTCACTGCAGTGAAAGCAGTAAAAATGAGAAACCCTACCTCGATCATTTGTCAGTTGCCTATGGTGTCCTGACTTTAACATCTGCTGGTTGTACCTGATCCCTGACTCGGACTAGCTGTTGCACCCCCTTTTACGATTATTCTCACAGCTTTACTGTCCGCAGTCTAATTATCTGTGTCTTAATCACATGTTTAAGTGTCTTCCTGGTGTTTACTGTCTATTTGTCATGTTGTAAAGGTGGCTTGTAAAATCTTGCATTATAGCCTCTGCACTGTGCTGCTACAGGAGAGCATTGTTCCTATGTGATTGTCAGGCCTGCTTACTTTAAACCTACTTGCTAATCACATTATCTAGAGATATATTTTTTATTTTGCATTACAATACGTTTTCCCCATCATAGACCATATTTGGCTAGTCAGTGTAGTCATCAGAAACTCAAGCTCTTTGGGGGGACTTACCCAGCCAGACCTGCCTCTTGATATGTAAGCAATCTGGAATTTATTGTTTTCGGCAAACATGTCTTATACATAATGTGTCTCTACAGTACAAACTGCCAGTTGCTGTAGAAACATAGTAGGATTTTTACTTCAACACTTCAGGGACTCCCTGAGACCTGGTGGGTCTCTATTGACCCCCGTCACACAGTGGGTTGCAGGTCCTTTCTTTATTTCTCAGAATATAAGTAGTGCAGTGAGCATGCTGGGTAACAAGAAACAGTTACAGGGCTTGTAGGGATCTATAGCATATTATAAAACACAGCAACAGGTTTTACAGACATTTCCCTGTAAAGGAGCTTAGGGAGACATAAGAAGGAAGAGAGAAGAGGAAGAAGGTGTAAAATGTCATCTGACTGTACATCCTTTCTTGTTACCAGATGTCCTTTTCCACCAGACAACCATACACAATGTCATTAAAATACAAAGGGCTCATGATGGAGAATTAGGAAATATTGCATTGCATATTGCATTATCTCATCTCTTTTGCATATGATCATTATCCTTTTATTGCCTTTTTACATTTGTAGGCCTATTTTCTAACTATTTTCAGTTTTGTTTTGTTTGTTTTTTTTACTTAAGGGTTTAATTCGTAATGAAGCTGTGAGTCCAAGACAACTGGCTATAGATGTCATTGTGATGGGAGGTTTTAATAACTATTCTGAAAAGAGAAATTGCTGCTCTTATCGTTCATTGGTCCTGTCTCATTTGTGTGGACCACTTAAATAGAAAAACACATTTTTGCTCCTGTTACTTGCCTAATAATGAAGAAATAATTAGATTTTATTTATTTTAACTGGGGGGCTGATAACAGCCAGTAATGATCTTTAATTTGACGGGCTGATCTCCTATTAGTGATTCATATGGTTACTGCAGTATCTTTACCAAGTTTACAATCTATGCAAATGGGGGAAGTGATCAAGACCTAGGATCCTACCACTGATGTGGGCTGCCCATGCTTCCATGCGGTGCATAGAAAAGGTCTTTTTGTTAAGTTATAGCAGCCAGGCAGCAACCACAGTCATCACATTTGCATTTCCACCCAACCAATGTAACAGTGCTTGCTGTAACTAGGCTATGTACTACATTTCTACACAAACTGGGTGAGTTTGTCATTTTGAATTGAAAACAATTGGCAACGCATCATGTGCTCCTGCTGGAAAAGTGGGATGCAGACAAGGGAGAGAAAAGTAGGATGCCCCTCTGGACTGATGATCATCTCCCTGTTGATAAGAGAGCTAGTGTCTGAATGCCAGCTTTTCTTTCAACAGCTTTGACTATCACCCTTGGGGCAACTTGAGTCCAATTGTTGAGGATTACAGAAGCGTCTCCCACCACAGAAAGGTCAATTGCTGCAGGTGAAAATGTGGTGCTATGGTGTCACTAGGGAAGTCTGATAGAAGCATACTGCACAGTCAAAGGGGTGTTTCCCAAATCACCCACAATGACTTTATTATTGGCGCATAGAGTGAATTTTCAGTGTGACATATGATCAACTTACCCATATTTCCCTACAGTGTATTTAATCCTTTTGATGACTTTCAGACACAGTAATGTTAACAAAGCAACATTATTTTCTGTTACTACAAGCAAAGGTTCAATTGTGAATGAGATAATAATAGTTTGTTGGATGAGTCGTAAAGGTCGTATGGTATAAGGAAGCATGGGAAGAATTTCAGCTTGTCGCTGATACAACCTTAGAATAGGCAAAAAATGTGAGGATAGGCTTCTGTCTATCTTCCTGTAAGTAGAAGATTGCTTTGTCATTGTTTCCTTGAAAAGGGAAAAATGTCAAATTTTCTTTTTGGTGTGTCATCTTGTCAGTTTTGACCTACATTGATTGCTTTATGAAGCAAGGCAAACTACTTTTTACACAGATACAGCAGCAAAACAGCAATCACTCACTGATGTCATTGTTTCAAAAAATCTTGAATGGTCACACTTAATTCTAATTTGTTGTCTTTGTGTATAATTTCCTGATATGTGTTTAAGTTTACGAAGAGTAATGTATATTATACAAATATATAAATATAATAAATAAATAACTTTAGTTGTTTTCCATGGTGTTCCCAGAATTTCAGTATTGTTGAGCTCACCAGGGCTTTCTTGTTTTTTAAGAACTTACCAAACTGTTCATTTGGCCACTCAACTAGGTTTTTGCTATCTCTCGTAGATTTGTGTTGTTTTTTTAGCTTAATGGCCTCAATCTCTTGCATTGAGATTTCCTTGGATTTCATATTGGTAGCTCCAGTCAAACAGCTGCCAAATACCAACTCAATACATGTTATCAACTCCTGATCTTTTATCTTCTTCATTTGTCTTAAAGCAATGAGGATATGGACGCACCTGGTCAGTTAACTTCTTGTCGGGCAGTTGCCCAAATACTAATGAGCCTCTGAAAATTGAGGTATTTAAGGTATTAAATTGGATGTAACTCCTAAACGGTAAATGCCATTATTTTGTGAAGCCTATTAAATAAAGCTAAATGTTTGTTCGTCATTTTTATTGTTTTATTTCAAATCCATTGTGGTTGTGTAAAAAGGCAAAATCATAAAAACTCTGTAACTGCCCTAAAACTTTATATTAAGTTAAAGAGTTAAAGTTGTTGAAACGCACTGTATATTGATTGTAATTAATTAATTAATTATTAAAATGACTCATTTCTGTTCAGTTTGTTGCTTATAATGGTTATAAATGCCAAATAGTACTACTTATGTGTGTTCTTCTACAATTATGATGTGATGTTATCACATCCAAAGTAATGAAGCTCAGTGATTAGGTTGTGGTTGTGTAATGCTAGTATAATGTTATTGCAGAGGCTGTCTTTGGCTGCATCTGCTTTTTCTCCAAGATGCTTTGCTGACAAGGCAGGAGTGTGGTATGTTGAGGTGCTTCTGCCCCTCGGCCTTTGCCCATATGTTTTGTGTTACGCCCTAGGAGGTGCCATGCTCAGCAGCTCAGTGTTGGGAGGGAATAAAGCAGGCCTCTCTGGCCCAAATGACGCATGACATGGTGCTGCGCCCCAGGCCCTTATTTATGGCTTCCCATGTCAGCAAAAGCTTACCCCCATGGGGAGCCCCACAGAAGTTAACCACGAACTTAGCTCAGCCAACCTTAAGTGCTCATCACTGTCTTGGGAGCCATACTAGAATACAAATACTATACACTATAAGAAGTCTGATCACTGTAATGTGGCAGCATGCACACATGACTGAGAAGTATGCAGAAATCAAATAGATGTCCTCTAAGGAAGTGTATTTAGCTGTACAGCATCCACAGTTGCTACACTGTTGCACAAGAAGTGAAGCGGCACATATGAAGTGCTACTTCAGAAGAATTAACGTCATGTCAGGCTACAGCTAGGCCACTGCCAGTATCACACTGCCTCTTTTATCAATGCCTCTATGTGTAAGAGGATGTGAAATGTAGAGAGAGAGTGAAGAAGTGATTTGGTGCGAGGATCTGAATACATTTTCTCTGTAGTTACTCAAAAATCCATGTACATATCACACCGCATTAACAAATAGACACATACGCTGGCAGCGGTCATGTACACACAGGTGTTTGAGCCATCCGGGAATATTCCATTGATCCATGTCCAGGTTTTTGATGTGGTTAGAAGGAGAAGAAAAGGTTTTAGAAAAAATGAAAGCCAAGGGATGAGAAGAAGTTCGAGAGTAGATGACAGAAAGAAGAAGGCAGAAGAAAAAATCTGCAATAGATAATGTTTAAATGAATTAAATGAACATCAGAGGAAGATGTGACGTGATGGCATGGAAGTGACAGTAGGGTTAACACAGGGCAAAAATAAGGCTGGGATTTTCTTTTCCCTGGTATCTCATATTTCTTGGTGCTTTGGGGGGTGAGTGCAAAAAGAGGGAGCACTGTCACTGTCAGGTTTTATGTGGCCTTTTGAAAACAGAACAAGCCTTCTCCTGAACAATATATCCAGCCTCAGAACTTTTCTGACAACAGGGCACTCATCTTTCCAGCTTCCCATGTCCCGCCTGTAAAACACCCTGTTTGAAATCCACTTTGGTCATTGTTTAGTCTAGTGGACGTCCCTTAGATCACCTTCATCAGCAGCCATCCTGCTCCTCTTCATGTTGTGTCCCCCTGCCCCATATCAGCTCAAAGGTAGCAACCCAGCATTAATCTGACTGAGCGTTGTTAAGACCTGACAGCAATCACAGTATTGCTGTATAAGATGAATAGTGACTGTACAGTTGAGCAAACAAAAGCTAGCAGTTTGGGTTACGGGACATCCACTCCAGCATTGTCTAGAGTTCTAAGAAGAAAGTGGTCATAGATGTGTAACATTTCTGTGGTTTGTGTATATCAGTGGTGAAGTGGTACTTGGTAGTAATATTGTTCCTGTAAACGCATGCAATGCTTCATTCTCTAGCCATAATAAAGGCTCATAAAAGGAGGCATTGCCATTTTCATTAGGGGCCTATTCTGTTGTATATATAATCCTATGCCTCTCCATGAAAAGAACTGCATCGGCACTTAATTAAAGACATGACTTCAATCCAAACTGGACAAAGAGGAATTTTGATGAAGCATAAAAAATAGCCCTGGATACAATGTGTTGTAAAATAAATATTAAATTGTTATTTTTCATTGTATATTTTACAGTACTTAATTGCTTTAGTTTAATTTTGTATCAATGGTGATCAGTTTTTTGCTTATCAGTGTTGTGTACCGCTGTATGCTGATGACTTGTAGCAGCTTGAGGAAGTAACCAAGCAGTGACTATTTTCCTGCATTATGTTCCCTTAGAAGATGTGAAGATGCATCCAAACACACGAGTTAGATAATGATGTAGGATCAAAGGAAAGATGAGAGGCACCCACTGATAATCTTGGCCTGGCCTTAAGAATACAGAACGGTCTGTTAGTCTAACTGGGCTTTACAGAGCCAGAGAAGGTCCTGGGAATCTGGATCTGCTTGGCAGAAAAAGAAATACCACACTGTACTCTTCCGACTGGGTCACTGGGTTAAACCTTAAGTTGATGTCTGTGCTTTTATCTGGCCCCCAAACAAAGCCGAAGCAGGATCTGATCACATTAAGCCCAGACAACAGCCAAACTACACTGAGGTTGCTTTTTCTTCTATTACTCTGAGCATTCAGAGAGGGAGGAGAGAACAAGATGCAAGTATGTGAGACTGAATGATATGGTGGTGGTCTTCACCTCATTAGGACCTCCCTGGTGTCTTTGATGGCTCCTAAGGGCCAGAGGGTGAAGTGATGGAGACTGAAGGATTGAAGGCAGGTTCTCAGGTTCTTTTCCCACTAAACATTTGTTTTTCTTTTATTTCCGTTCTGTTTTTTCTGCCATTTCCTGCTCCCTCTATCTCCACCTTTTGATTTGCTTTTGCACCTTTTCTTCACAGCTTTATATTCTCTACAATGTCTTTGTTGCTTACCGGGTAGCCAATAGTTCAGCAATAAGATCTGACATAGGCGTCTAATTTGTCAGGGTCAGTATGATCCAACGATCCATCAGATCCATCAGTCCAATGTTGCAGATTCCTGGGGGACTTGGCCTTTGTTTGGCCAAGCCGCTGATGGAAGTGAAGACTCTGTCGGGAAAGCCATTAAGAGCGCAGCAGGCCCAGAAAAATGAGCTGCTCTTGTCACTCCACATCATGAGCTCAGCCACGGTTGCGGATCCTTCTCAGACACCATCACATTCTACCTCTGTTTGTTCAAGCCTTTGAACTAGGGGCAGCTAGATAGATAGATAAATGAGACCATGTGTGAAGTGACTGTGGAGTGTTTTTCAGATAGGCTTACAGCCTTGGATGGATGGTGAATGCTAACTTGGTATCTAAAATTTGGGTGCAGGAAGAGAATAAGTGAATAGGGAATGATGAGGTGAATTCAGTTGTCCTATAGCAAATTCAGTGAGCTCTGTTGAGATGGACATGGGGCTGAATGTAATGGCAAGAAGATTAAATACAATCAGGATTAAGTCAAGTTGGAGAGATGCATTTGGGAGTTTAATCATTATTCAAACACTAAACAATGTTATGAAAAGTTGGGCAACTGTTGGCAACAAATGTAATCATTGTTTATTTGTTTTGTAATTGTGCACTGAATGAGTACATCATGGAGACTAATCAAAACAAATAAGTAAACATAAGTAAGAATAAACAGACTATGATTATGAGTTAGTAATTTCAGAAGGCATTTGCATCCTTTCACTTTTTTCACTTCATTTCATGTTTTATAAATTTATTTTGAAACTGAAAAAATTGGGCAAGTTTTTCCCCATCAGTTTACACACAATAACTCATGACAAAGTGGAAATCAGTTTCATTAAAGGTCTAAAAACAGTCTGTTTAATAAAATCACATCATAGATCAATCATTAAGAGAAGTTTACTTACAGTCAGCAGGTTGGCCAGTCTGCTCATGTGTTTCAGACTGAAAGCACGAAGGTAAACCATGATCTGTATCGATGTAATATTTAGCCATAACAGATTTAGTTAGAGTTGGTTTACTACCCAATCTCAAGTATTTTTAAAGAAAACAGAGATAATACTGATCATAACAGTTTCTTGCCAGTTTCTTTATGGAATGTGTTTAAACGTTACTTAAGTTAGCAAAAAAAACAACAACAAAAAAATAATTGGTGTGGCTGGCAAAGGCAGGTACATCAGTCGAAGCACAGCCTTTAAATTATGTGCTCAACACAACATAACCCCAGAACTGTGGGGTCCCCAGAGGCTAGCTACTCCCAGCTTCTTTGTAACTGTACTCCATGTTCTTTTACAAGGTACTGTATCTAGAGCATATGCACTTCATTCTCTGTTACCCCTCTTCGACCAACAAGAGCTTGGTTCTAGTACCGCACTGGTGCTATTGCCGGTTCAAAGTTGGTTCAACTTAAGAACCGTGTAAGAATAAGAATCAATTTACTTTTCCACAGGCTTGAGAGCCACTTTAGAGTCATGCCATTACATCATTATACTACACGTAAGCAATGTGTAAAATATTCTCCAGGTCCCTATACTACTGGTTTTCATTTTCTCACTTTTCCTGTGTACAGTGAAGGGAACACGATGATTGCCTTCCAGGACAGGGTGTGTGAGAGTATGCACCAATATCTTGCTCCACGCTCTAAAGGCAAGCTTATCGCTCTACCATCAAGTGTGGTCAAACAGAGCAGCTATAGACCCTCTTACATTATGTTCTAGACAGCACTGTTAACGAGCTGATTTTGAACTAAAACCAACCAAAAAACATGGTAAAGCTCATACTGGCCAGTTAATCATATTTTGTCCTATGAAAGCGTCATTTTCAAAAACGTCCACCATCATTTTCTTTCTTGTTTGTTAATGGCCTTCGCACAGTACCCTCTGCACATTGTCACCTAACCTATCGGTTACTCTTTCTTTATTCCATGAAAGAGATGGAAGGTCATGGGCTTAGACTAAACATAATCATCTGGTGTTGATGCATCAGTGTAGCGGCTGCCTCTAACGATGGCCAACTTATCTCATTAGAAAAATAATGATTTCACTGACTGCCATTCCCACAGATAGGCCCAGTATTTGTTTTTGGCTCTGTGTTCATTGCTGAGCCCAAGGATTGGCTACCCCTACCCCTGCCTGCCTGTCGTATATCAGCAGTGCTGCCACCGTCAACTCTCTGATTTATGGCTGTTTATCTCCAGTTACCCCTCCCTCCTCCAACAGATGGGCTCTGGTTATTTACTCAGGAAAGGAAAGGTCCCAAACTGATTGAATAAATACTACAAACAAGAGTTAATCATGGGGAAGTTTGTTGCGATTACAATTTATTGGTAACCACAGTAAAAGGGAGATTGGATTGAAATGTCCCTGTAGTATATCAGGTGTAATGCTGATTTAAGGTCCTAGGTTAATCTGACTGTGTTTCAGTCAGGTTTCTTTCTTATCTTGACTATTTTTTCCACTTCATGTGCATGTGGTCATTTTAATATCGTGTGGCGGTACTGCATATATATTAAAATGTCCTAGGAAATCTTATACCAAGAACACCCTGATGTAATTTATGTTTCTTGACTGTGTAATTGTGAAAATAATGTTCCTACCACCTTGTCACCTTAAATCTCAAGTATAAGCTCTAAATCTTATTGGCTGTCAGATCTTCACAGAGGAAAAACACTTTGCACCATAAATTGTCTGTTACAGACTTCGGGGGGCTTCAGTTGATTTCTGAGTCTCCGGAGAAATGCCTTAAGTAATAACCTGACAGAATCAATTTTTCAAACAAGTTCTATTATTATTATCACAGTTTTTTGTACCTGTAAATACAGATGTTGTTCTTACTTTGATAGATACAAACCAGATATTGACCCTTGCACAAGGCAGTCATAAATTATGATTCTTGGTTTATGTTTCTCATAATTTGATGTTTGAATGCAAGAACATTTTGTAACATCCTCCTCTGCATATTGCTAAGAACACAACACATTTTCAGACGTGCACTGGAACCCTGAACTTCTAGACATTATGCAGAGCACGAGTGACAAATGTCACTAAATCCTGCCAGCTCCCTGGTACAACATTTGGGTAATGCCAGATTGATCCCATGTGTGACATGAGGTGGGAATTTACAGTGCTCAAGTATTCCCTTTCAGTTAATCTGCACAGCAAAACACTGGAAAGTTTGGGAAATATTTACCATGCTTTCTGGTGTTGTATTGTGCTTCTCTCTTTTAGGAGACCAGGGTTATATACAAAACGCATCCTCTTTCCAATTATGCGACTTCCATGTGCTGTGAACAAAAAAAAAAGATTTCTGCATACATTTTGTTTGATGTTGTGCAGCCTACTTGTCGAAACCAAACAGACTATTTCTCCAAGTGAGAACGTGTGTGATACAGACAATATATTGTTGTAAGCTTTATGTCTGAAAGAGTTACTCCAGTCTAGACCTGATTCTCCAGACATTGTCAGAACAGCTCCCAGGATTAAAGTTTTATACTCTCAGTGCATAAAGCTTAAATACAGAGTGTCATTCATAATGAAACTGCTCTATCTGTCTGTCAGAGAGTATCAGCCAATCAGGTGTTCTGAAATTATTAGGTGATTTTTTTAGGATCAGACAGCTGAAATAAAACATTACAGAGTGGCATCAGTGGACTTTATAATGAAGTAAACTCAATCTCACTCAATTCCTGAGCAGAACTACTTGCCTTATCTCAACTCTGATTAACAAGTGAGTGTAACAGGTCCAGGGTAGTTTTGATAACTGTAGTACAGAATAGTAAAGCTCTGCCAACTGTGTTAGAGCTAATGAAAGGAACCTGAAATAGTCACCTGAAAAAGTCCCAGAATTCAAACAGGGTGGGTATGCCTGTTGTTTGCATTTTGTTATACAGATGATAGCTAAACAGATTTAGAAGGCTAAGAAATGTACTCTATGAGAACAGATTTCTACCTCTGGCTGCATTTACCATTATTAGTGTTATTATTTGAATAGTGGTCACTCGTGATGGTTTGTGCGGAAGGCAGAGGTCTATCCTTTCAGATCCAGTCATGACATCTCTGCATGGAGACATATTCCCTATGTTTCTTGGCTCCAAGTCAGCCCACAATAAGAAAAGGAAACATAGAGAAAGATAGCAAACACATCTGGAGCCAATTTTTAGGGTGGAGAACAGATCCTACGACCAACAAGTGGTTTCTGGTGAGAAAGGTAATTTTGTTGAGAGATACTTTAGCTCAGTGGTCTTATTAGATCAGTGCTTCTAAGTTATGTCACTACAGCACAAGCTTTTACTAAAACATCTTAGGCCATTCCAGTTTCATTGTTTTATCTGTCCAGGCCTACCGTATGTAGCTTAAGTGCCAGTCTACACTTCCTCTCACACATGTAACATATATAAAGATAGTGGGCTAGAACCTCCTCAGATCACCAGCGGCCCCTTTAGCTGGCACAGACAGGCGGGAGATGAGCGGGTGGGAAATGACATCATGGCATTTTTGATCCAAGCTTGGCACTGGGAACCAGTAAATAAGTTAAGCTGTATAGTGTGAAATCATGGAAAAACAGACAAGATATAGTTTTAACAACATGCCTTTACATCACTAAACATGACTGCTTGTTATTATGAAAGTAAGTGTAGCAGAGACAGCAGATTCAAGGCTCTTGAATGTGTGAGTAACCAAGTCATTTAGCACTATCAGTGTCCTTTTTTAACCACAAATTGTGCTTAATTAGGTAATTATGCAATTAAGAGTAAAAATGTTACACACAGATTTGTTTACTTGCAATTACTGTTATTTTGTTTGGGTTTTGAGCTACACATGATTTATAAGTGTTCCAGACCTGCTGCTAGCTGTTAAGCTGTGGTCAAGTCAGATGTCACTCAGAGTGACTTAGGAAAATACAGAGCAGGGAAAACATAAAGTGGAAATGTTAACTCAACAACACTAAATAAACAGTCAGAGAAGAGGAGCCAAAGACAACAGAGAGTGAAGGTAAAGTGTCCTGCTGGCATCAGATTTCCCAGAGTAAGTGTTATTTGAAAAGCAGCTGAAGGGTGACACTCACTCTCCTCCCTCCCAATCTCTCTCCCTCCCTCCTTTCTCACTCACTCTACCATCTGTTGTTCTCTCTCTTCTCAGGCTGCTCTAAGTGCCTTGAAACAGCTGTCTGAGCAGGGACTGGACCCAGTGGATGGCCCCATCAAGGTACAGATCATGCCAAACTGCCAGACAGATACTCCACATTCATTCCATGGTGGAAGTTTGACCATTCAGCCAGCCAGGGTAGAGAGATGGGTGTTGTGCGTTCACGTGCATTTCTGGCATATTTCAAAACCCTGGGGCTAAACTACAGACACTACAGACATCAGTGATGACAAACACCTGAGCTTTGTGAGGGTATTGACAACGAAGGGGGAAGTCCCTAGTTTAAATATCTATCTGGTGTCCATTGTGTTTGGGTAAAACAAGACTTTGATTTTGATACATTGAGATTTCTGCTTGATTAGTATGTTTTTCAGCATTTGAATGAGTTTAATGACTAATACCTGAAAGGCAGAGGAGGGTAGCAGACCATAAAAGAGCTTAGTGAGGCAGGGAGAAAGAGGGATTGATCTTGAGTGTCATGCCATCACTGGCAGAAGTAGCTTTAGATCTCAATTAAAAAAAAAATTATTGTGATATTTATGTAATTAAAAAATACTGGATGCTTAGATAAGAACTTATATATTTGATAATACTAAACTGTAATTGCACTGAATAAATAAAAACAGGACACTTTTTTAAACCAACTGCTCTAACAGGTTTGATAAGGGATTCAAAACCAGATTCCGATTCAATGAAGTGCTATCAAACCCATCCGTATTCCCCACCTACACACACGTGCCAACATTTCCGTTACACATTTTTCTTCCATAGGAAAGTAGCAGTAGGCGTATGTATTTACATGCACTTCAGTTTGTCAGTGTTTGATACTTTGCATGATGGCTATCAACGCATGACAGAAAAAAGTACTTTCTCTCATACCTCTCCTCCCCTCAAACCATATCTCCTCCACGATAAGGAAGGGAGGGGAGGAAGAATGACAGTGGAAAGTAGGAACACCATAGGGGTTTTTGGAAACCAGGAAGGAAATCACTGCCAAGCTTTTCTGGAGTATTTTTATAGGAGGTGTGCCCTGGGAAAAAGTTGTCTTTCAGCTTGTCTTCTTCAGAGCAAAAAAGGAAAGAAACATAGAAAAGAAAGATAACTGCAGCATTATAACAGCTTAATTTACGTCACCCTAAGAGTAGAGGGGCAATTATGGCAGCTATTACACTTTAACCTGAACAGTTAATTACTAATTTCTCACTCAAGTCTCATCCTTCTCAGTCGCTAAAACTCATTACCTTATACATACGTATGCTGTTGTTACATTCTTACCATTGAGCTTCAGATCGCTCCAGTTATTATTGTGAAAACACACCTTTTTTGTCCAAATCAGCTACTTTCTCTCTTCAAGTCTTTACAGTCCTTTCTGATAAAACCAAAAGAACAGGAGCCACAAATGTTCTGTTAGTGTCAAGGAGATTGAGGTCAAGGACTTCTTGAGTGTGTGGAGTCATAGCACTTTTGTTTTCATGGAAATTTTCTTTTACAAGAATCCCCTATCTTGTTTTGAAAGAACAGAAACAAATTACCCATGGCAGGAATGATTATTGACATTGCCTGAGTCCTTGGACAGAATTTACCCTAACACAGTTTCATTTGTCTTTTCAGACCAGTGAACCATGTGGGAGGGAGGATGGACATTAAACAGACTAACTCAGGCACCACCACTCAGGTCTGCAAGGATTCAAAGGCTGTCGTCTAGGAGCTGACAACCCTGTACCAAACCCCTCCC
>OMLM01003227.1:163986-180562 GCA_900302695.1 Helostoma temminkii | reverse complement strand
AATTGAAGGCATACTGAACCAGCATGGCTACCACAGCATCTTGCAGCGGCATGCTATTCCATCCGGTTTGCGTTTAGTTGGACCATCATTTAATTTTCAACAGGACAATGACCCCAAACACACCTCCAGGCTGTGTAAGGGCTATTTGACCAAGAAGGAGAGTGATGGGGTGCTGCGCCAGATGACCTGGCCTCCACAGTCACCGGACCTGAACCCAATCGAGATGGTTTGGGGTGAGCTGGACCGCAGAGGGAAGGCAAAAGGGCCAACAAGTGCTAAGCATCTCTGGGAACTCCTTCAGGGTACACCTGTGAAGTGAAAACCATTTCAGGTGACTACCTCTTGAAGCTCATCAAGAGAATGCCAAGAGTGTGCAAAGCAGTAATCAGAGCAAAAGGTGGCTACTTTGAAGAACCTAGAATATGACATATTTTTGTTTCACACTTTTTTGTTATGTATACAATTCCACATGTGTTAATTCATAGTTTTGATGCCTTCAGTGTGAATCTACAATTTTCATAGTCATGAAAATAAAGGAAACTCTTTGAATGAGAAGGTGTGTCCAAACTTTTGGTCTGTACTGTATATATATATAATATGCATACACGCACATACAGTGATTATCACATCTTGCATATACTGAAATATGCAGTAAAACCCTGGTCTTTTATTTAATGTTACAGTAACTTAGTAATTGTAGTATTTTGACCACAGAATTGATCTCTGAATCATTGAACTTAGCTGGGTAACAAGCTAGCTTAGCTAAAGCTAGCTGTGGAGAAGTAACGGTGGTTTTAAGGAAGCCTGTTTCCATGGATACGCCGTTTACCACCTTAAGCTACAGCATAACACAGCTGCCCAGGGATGACCGGTGTCAAACAATGTCCCGTTATCATGATGCATTGTTGAACTGCAGTCAGGTTAAATCTTGCTAATATAAACGCAGGGAAGCTCCAACATGATGGCTTTCCAGGTCAACGCGAAGACTTTAATATCAGAGGGGAGCTCAAGTTGCGGCCGTGGTGCGGCTGCATATCCAACATACAGGAGCTTCGGGGTGAGATCAGGTGGAGGACAAGCATCTTTCAGACAAATTAATCAGAGAAGGAAATTACCGGTGATACAACCTTTCAGCGGTGAGTAAATGTGGACCAGAAGCGCTAGCTTACATGTCAGATGCGGCTAGCTTAGCGTGACAGTAACATGTCAAATAGCTAATTCAGGGAACCGCTCATCTGTGTGTTGCAGAGCCCAGGGACGGGAGAGCCTTGGTTAGCGACTTCGTACTTGGAGGGTAAGCTATGTCAAAACCTTAGCTATATGGTGAAATATTCTACGTAGTACATGTTTTATGTGGCAGCATCATTTTGCCACATAGAGCAAAAATATACAACGGATTTCCCACAACAACAGCTGGTTTTCAGGTGTAATCTTCGTGACACCCCCTTAAAGTGTGATGTTCCTGGATTTGATGTTGTTCATTAGCACTGGTCATGAAAAATATAATCAACTAATAAATTATGATGTGTAATTATGGATAAGCCAGCTGGTAGCGCCACTAATTGATGACTAGCTGCACAACATGTTTGCATAAAACATCTTGTACGTGTATTTTGTAGCCCCCAGCAACAAAGCTGGACTACAGTACATGTATGTTAACAGCAACCAGTTAATAGTGTTTAAAATTTGGAGTACTTTACTTTACTTAATTTGTACATGTTTACAATATCTGCTTAGTACTTCAACTTGAGTAAAGAATATATAGTAGAACTTATACTACAACTACTAGCACATTTGCTTGATTATTGAAGTTGTGTACATCTGCTACCTCCACTCTGTAATATATGTAAAACACCTGACTGCCTTTCTTTATTGCATGTTTAGGTCACCTATCTTGGCCAAAGATGACAAGCTGCAGTATGAGAATAATGGCCTGGGGAAGAACATCTGTGGGAGACACTTTCTATTTGATGAAAAATGTAAGAATTTTAAAACACTGCTTATATTTTCTAACTCAAAAGTGTACTTATCACTTTTCATTTAAAAACTGGATGTGTTTCTATAGTGAATACTCCACAGTCTCTAACACTGTACCTGGGTTGTAACCTGACAGCCAGTAGGTGGAGTGATCATCATATGTAATGAACACGCGTTTGTTTCACTGACTGCAAGTGTGACATTACAAACTTGAGAGCAACGTAGACATACTCTAAACTTTACGCATGGCATTAACAGTATTTATAAAAGCAAGAGAGCCACCACATTCCTTTTTCTTATTATTTTAACATTTAATATTAATGTTTAATATTGTTGTCTTCATATCACATGCTAATTCTGAATGGCTTAATCTTATTAATATTTTTAGGTGTAAGATTAGAGAGGGCCAGAACTGTGATTCCTCCACTGCCTAGAAACTACCATGTGCACAGACCTGGCAACCTGTATCCCTTCACCTTCTCCAAGGAGCTGTCCCACAGACACGCTGGGCGGCCCTTCACCCTGGGGTAACCAGTGTGTTGTTGTTGTTGTTGCTCAGTCCTGTAGCTTAAGCTGTTACCTTCATAGCATATTTCCGCAAACAGCTGCAGTGATTATACAAATTATATGACCTACTGTACGACTTATGACAAATTAAAAGATTTTGAACAAAGAAATTAATATTTTGATTTGCACAATTTGTTTTTTATGTTTTATGCACAGTTATAGCTAAAGTACAATCACACAATAATTATATCTCAACTATAACTGTTATTCATGCATTTGTAAGAATAGTTTCAGGGCACATTGTGTTCACACAATACATTATTAAAATAAGATAAAATATTCTTATCTTTTCATGTATTTTAAAAACTTCTTACAGATAAATTGGACTAGTGTTAAAGCACACAGATACTAGCATAGAGGATTTATTTCAGCACCATTATCTTTCATATGTTCATAACATTCTCAGTATTGTCTTCCAGCTACCCTGAAAGATATGACCTGAATACAAATCCAGCAATCCTCTTTCCTCCCACTTTAGTCCTAAATGGCAGAAACACCTTCCCAGTTGAGAACTGCAAGCTCAGCAGGTATTTTTGGCCATATAAACTAAATTAGACCAAAGCAATCAATAGTCCTCTCAATTATTCTCAGATCCATGCCTTTTCTTTTGTCCTTCTGTTTTGCAGGCCTAAGGTGAATTATCCTACATACAACTTAGTGACTGTTAAAGACAATCAAAAGAGTAAGTGATTTCAGTGCTTTGACCGTGAAGCAAAGACTTATGTGCCTGTTTTGTCCATACTAAGGTATTTGTTGTGGTGTTATATGGCAGCCCTTCATGCCTTTTCAGTTCACTGTAGCAAGTAAAATAGACATTCTGACCTTCATCTTGTACCTCTACCTTTACTTTGCTGACAGCTAATGTGTCATTTTTATGGAGTGAGGGTTTCACATCACACCCTTTCATTTGACCTGTTTGCTCCATTATTAAGTCATTTGTTATATCCCTAAATTATGACATCAATGAGGTGTAGCTAAAGAGAGATGGGTTTTTAAGCAACTACACGGATTGTGCAAACATAAATGCAGCTAATACAATTTTAAGTGCATGTCTCACAGTGGGCTGGGATAGGCTCCAGCACTCCCGTGACCCCTGCGGGGACTAAGCGGTATAGATGATGAATGAATGAATGAATGTCTCACAGTGTATTTTTATAGATCTTATCCCAGCATTTGTTATCATCCCCATTTAACTTTTTTTTTCTGTCTCTATTCTTTCTCTTCCTAGCCTCTAGCCATACAGACCAGTCCTATCCAGACCCAATGGTCAGCGCTTCTCGCTCTTTCATCCACAGGATATCTGAGCTGTCCTCTTTGGAGGGTGAGACGGTGAGACAAGAAAAGCTTAAGAAAATGAGGAAAGCTAGAAAACCTCCATCCTGACAATCACCCTCCTCCCAGTCACACTGGTCAAGGATCAAAACCTTTGAGTCTGTGCCAATGTCTGAACAAAATAAAACTCTTAGGACACCCTGTCCATTTCAGTGGCTTGCTCTAACTGCTTGTTTATCCTCAGTGGTATTAATTACCTGCTCAACATGGCTAGTCTTTATATTTTGGGACTCCTGACCTGAGCGCATTCTTTCAGTGATTATACATAGTATTTACTGTGGTAAAGTGCAGTATTTGCTAGAAGAAATGCTGATGCTGAATATTGAAGAAATTAAATATTTTATATTATCAGTCATAGTTCTGTGTAGTTTTCAAACATCTGCATGAAAATCTATTTATTTTACCTTTTGTATGGCTTCTAATGGCTGTTATGTCATACTGCCATATATCATCAGTATGTTGTAAATGCTGTCAAGCTTGGATCTTGTTATGACAGTGTTTCAGACATATTTTAATTAAGCTCCGCTCAGCAAGTAGACTATGTTTGTACATATTAAATAGATTAGCAAAACCGTTATTGTGCCTTATTAAATGTCTTCCTGAAATTAAATTTATTTTTTGTATGCCAAGAACTTTTCTCTTTTGTTAAACCTCATCTTTGTTGTCTAGCTTCAAGTGCAACAAAAGCTAATAAAGGGAGATTCGTCGTTATTTTGGCACATACACTGTACTGTATATTGACCAGCACAGTAACGAGAGCCCATAAAAGATTGCAATGAAACACAATCTGCATTCCATATCTACAAACAGACACAAAACTGTGCCCCCAGATCCCAGAATGTGGTACTTTCCCACATAACACATTGTTTTGTTGCTGTATGGAGCAGCTCATGTCTCTGAATAGTCTT
Source organism: Helostoma temminkii (assembly GCA_900302695.1). Classification (NCBI taxonomy): domain Eukaryota; kingdom Metazoa; phylum Chordata; class Actinopteri; order Anabantiformes; family Helostomatidae; genus Helostoma; species Helostoma temminkii. The sequence goes on along the minus strand of OMLM01003227.1, from coordinate 175,778 downwards.
GTTCATTGTAATCCACCAAGACACAAGTGAGAGCAATTGTCTTTGTTTAGAAAGACATCATTCATCATTATTATCTGAAGATGTAGCAGCTGGAGTTATCATTTGCGATCTTTTATTACCGAGTGTGTATTATAGATCATAATTAGAACAAAATATGGGCGACGGCTGCAACATGTTGATCCATTGTTTTAACACAAGGTCCTTAAATGCCAATGCATTAGCTGTCTATGAGTATTGAAGACAGAATAACTGAATATGCATGACGTGAAATAGTTTAATTTCCTCTGGTTATCTCACAACACAGCAATCATCAATTTCACTCAGTAATAATGCGCGTGTAAAGATCATTTTTAGGAGTCCCGGTTGCAGTATGGCTTGGGGAAACAGGGCCACTTTGCTGCTATTTGAAGGATGACAGTGTCTTGCAGTATCTCACTGGGATCATGGATGCCAGTGGGTCTAAATATGACATATCAAATATTGGTTATATTAGATCTGTTAATCTGTTAATTATTTTTTTTTTACATTTCTATTTGATCATGCAAATAGGAGACAGAAAATACAGGAGAGGGAGGATAGTTGACAAAGGATAGAAACAGGCTTTGGGATTCACATAATCAAGGATCAAGGATTTTTTGGCTACTATGCTACTGTAACATAACTGCCAACTCTATTTAATTTCAGGGAGTGTATCACTAAGCTCCCTGTTAAATACAAATGTGTATGTGAATTGTTGGGCTCTGTTTGTGTCTCTCCCTTACTTTGGATAACTAGGTGTGCATTTCAGGGACACACAGTGACCTAGAAACACAGAACCATCCCCTTATTCATGCTAAGTGAAGGGGCTGCATTCACGCTCAACCGGAGGCTGGGTCTCCCTCTTCTTGCAGGGTTTTTACTGTCCCTTTCAAGTGTAGTGAAACAAAATGACCTAGAATAAACTGTCAACAATGAGGTCTTTAATAAGAGCGGTACTGGGCCTGCCCCACAAGTGGTTTATCGTTTCACTGTAGGTTCACAGAAAAAGACCAAAAGTACAGTACTCATTTAAATCAGCCAGCAATCGTTTTGAAGGACTGTTGATGAAGGAAAAATGATAACAAATGAATAAAATACATCATGTTAGTTTTATGGTAATAACAACTGACAGAGCCAATCTACCTGTTTTTGTGTGAAGCTTAGCCAACTGCAAGTTGCAGCTTTGTTAAGTCCGATTTTCTGATCTAACTTCCAGCCATAAAGTAAATGTTTATTATGGTTAGTTTGAACAGTTCTTTTAACACTGATACTGTTCATAGTTTTGTCTAATAACTGGATATAATCTCACACCCCACAGATACTGACCCCAATATCCTTTATTAGTGAAAAACAAACAAGTCCTCCAGCCAAGAAGAAATGTTTCTTTATAAAGGGTAACTCATTGCCTGATATAGTACACTCTGCCTTAGTTATTAAAAAGATAGCAATCACAATGATCAAAAGCAAATGATAAAGCAAACAATCAGGATGTGTCAACAGGAACTCCTGGTCCGGTCCGTGTGTCTGTGTATTCTAGTGGGACATTTGAAGGTCAAATCTTTGACTTTCTCATCATACAAACAGAGCAGAGCCCAAAACCCAGTGGAATCTTTTTCTACAGAGCTTAGTGTCCTGCAAATATTTAATAGTTTATCTTCTTGTGCCTTCTGTTTAGAATGTCAAGATAAAAATACACTACCACCACCATGTTTGACGATTGATATGATGTTCTTTTTATGAAAGGCTGTGTTAATTTTACACCAGATGTAACAGGATGCACACCTGCCAAAAATTGTCTCACTAGTCATCAGAATATTTACCCAGAAGTCTTGGGGATAATCAAGATGTTTTTTGGCAAATTTGAGACAGGACTTTGTGTTCTTTTCGGTCAGCAGTGGTTTTCTCCTTGCAACTCTCCCACTTTCTCAACTGAGGCAAGTGAGGACTGTTCTATGGACATGACGTTGTCTTTGTGTATGACTACAATTAGTTTGATGATCTGAATCATTTAAGTGTAACAAAAGAAAAACAAACAAACAAACAAACAAAAAAACAATCAGGAAGGTGGCAAATATGTCTTTCACAGCACTGTAATTTCTAGTCTGTCTTTGACTGCAGGTCACACACACACCTGCACAGAGAATACAGAAGGGTGAAGCCTGTGCATCAATTGCATTCACACATCTATAATAATAAACTTCCATAAAAGTACTCAGTAAGTGTGGCCATGTTTGTTTGGGCTTTGGAACATAACTGCTGTGAAACGATCAGAAAACGTCTTATTTAATCAAAGTGTTGTCCCTAATGGCGCTCCCTCTCTTAATGCAGCATCGAGTTTGCTCAGCCATCGCTCTCGTATTTAGCCAGGGAGGAGGGGTCAATGGTGAGTTTACTGGCAGCAGTAGAAAGATCTTGCTCTGCAGCTTCTTCCTCTTGTAAAATATTTTTTACCTCCAAAGGGGAGAAAGGGTGGGAAAAGTTTGGGAATCACTGCCTTAGAACGATATATTTTCTGTGTTTTCTTTTGGTATTCCTTTAAAGAAAACATAGAGCGTTACTGATACATCTCAGTTATGAGCTCATTTTATACATTTTATTCCACTAATTTTATCTATTAAATTAACCAGTTACCGCCTGTGTTTTACACAAGCTCATTTCCAATGGTTAAAAATTATTTTAAAATATATATGACCCATTCACAGCTCATGGCTTTATACTATTAATGCACTTTTGTGTAGCATTTCTAAAGGCTTAGTTAACAATTAAAGCATTGGTGCATTTAATGTATTACTAGAGTGTAACTTGGTCGGATCATAAGATCAATGCCATTTGTTCGGCAGAGGCAAGGATGCAGAAATCCCATTAAATGCAGTGTTAGGAAGTAGTTTTTAAACCCTTTAATGCACAATAAGAAGAAATATATCATACCTTTAAGGGCTATTAAAACATTCTGAAAAGGAGAGGCTGTTCAAAGGGAATCTTCTCTAAGTTAGGAATATTATGTAAATTATATCATATCATACTCATACTCATACTCATACTCATACTCATACTCATACTCATACCATAACAGTTTAAGTGTCCTGCACATGGCATGATGAAAATAGTCAGGTAACAACTACAAACATCATTAATGTGAAAATAATACTAAAATATTTATCAAATTGTAAGAAAATAAATAAATAAATAATTGCTAGCTTCTTGACATGTAGCTTTTGTATTTTGTGCTATTTATACATGTTGCCCTTGCCTGAGCAACACACACAGGTTTAGGGGTCTAACCTTTCCTCTGCTTTCTGACATTTCATAACATGATTAATGAAATCCACTGTGATAGATGCCCCTCTTTCCTAGTCATTATCATTATGAAATTTCATCTCTCTCAGAGGCAAGGGTCAGTCCCACTCCACACCCACACATCTTGCTCCAGCACCACACCACTATTACTTCTAATATCTGCACTTATTTACATATATATGGAACTATTTGCCAAGATAGGTGACTGTTGAGGGGACAATTATCAGTATGATAACAGATTCGAGCAGGGGAAACTTAGGGAACGTTCATCAATTTCACTGTCTTTGTTGTCATTACATTGGCACTACACCCAGGCCAGACAGCCAGCAGAGCTGCTGCAGGGGTATCATCAGTTCTCTCTGCTGCCGTGGTCCTGGAAAATCATCTTATTATCCATAAACTAAACAGTAATTACCTGTAATGCAGTGAGTGTCATTAGTGGGATGTACTAGATCATGTAAGTGTGATGTAAAGATGATAAGACTCATTAAGACTCATGATGTTTCAGGTCCAGAGGAGGCACTACCACACATGTATGTCTCAGTATTTGGACCTGGATTCACCTGTTCAGCCACACACTGACATCTGAGGACACGAGCCAAGTCAAACATCCACTACCTCAACTCTGTAAATAATGAGTCAGCGTTGTTGTAGTCTGTAGTCATTCATAAGAAGTTGTATAAAAGACTCTCAGACAATGCTATCACATGGGCAAATGCACTCAGAGCTTACACATGCCGTACTGAACCTTGTAGCACATAAACACCACTCCCGTACAGACTAATCTACAGACATGAAAGGAGAGAGGAGACTCCTGAGCTATAAATTTAAAGAACACAAGACAAAGATTTCTATTCACATGACAAAAAAATAAGTGTACTCATCAAGAGGAAACAAACCTAAGTAACCTTTTAAAAAGGTTTGGTTAAGGTTAAATACTTTTAAAGTTATGCTTTTTGGCATTGACATTACATTTAGTAATTTATACTTACATTGTGATTAGTTGATGCCAAACTAGAGACTATGCTGTAATACACAAGTCTCCACAAGGCACAAATACTTCTATGTGTAGGTGATACAGAGAGGGTGTTGTTCTGGTCTGAGGTGAAATCATAAGGTTACCTTTGCAACACATGGCGAGATGAAAGGTGAATTCTAGCATTTGTCAACAAAGCGTTTACATCTATGGCAACCAAGGTCAGATGTTGCCATGGAAAAAGCCACAGTTTGCATTCCTCATATAGGCGAGATGGAGTTAGGATTCACCCGGATGTGTCTTTGACGCCCAGCGCAGAAAGTGCAGGCACACACACTTTCATTACTGCCTAAATCCAATCAGTCTTGCCTGTATACCCTGCTATCTCTGCTTGTGTGTTTATCCAATGCATTAACTAATTTGTGCTTAATTGTCATGAATTCAGTCTCTGACATGACAGAGCATCAAAGCTGACTTAAAATAGGCCGAATCTCTACACAAATACTATGGAAAATCCAAGCAGGATGTATTTAACTGTGGAAAGTCTGATTGTCTCTGACAAGCGCACAGTAAGAGCAGGAGGTTCATGGTTGGGGGCCTGTCAGATGTAAAACACACATGTACATCCAATGCTGAAACCATAGCAAACTGATGCAGTTGGAAGTCTTGCATCAGTGGACAGATCAAATCAGTACTCAAAAAGCACTATATGCGTGTGTGTTACATTTCAGGGAAATCCCCTTTGTTTTCGCAAAACAAAGTATTTCTAGACTTTCACTTTCACTGGGAGACTGATAACTTCTCAAAATGAAAGACTTATTTATTAGGAAAATACTTCACAACAGGATTATGTATCACATAAAAAAATATCATATGCCAAAAATAGTAGAAGACAGTTTAGGTTTACTTGTGAGGTCAGTCTGGGTTCAGCAGCTTCACACTATAATATATACTGATTCAGACACATGCCTCTCAGTGATGCCGCTGCTGATGATTATGGTGAAGATGAAGGCTATTACTGTCGCTTGACCTACCATAGTAAGAAGAATCAAAGGACCCAAAGAGACCCCCCTCTGCTCTCTGAAAAATTTTCAAGACAGCAGAGTTAGATTATTACAAATATCTGTTCCCTCCACAGCAGCAGGCAAAGGGAGGCCTCATCCCCTGCTAATGCTCCCTGCAGAGGCCTCATTTGTTTCCCATGAAATGGAAGCGCAACTGCACAAAAAACAATCCTTGATGGAGTTCCTTGGACATTCAGGCTCTTTGAACAGTGCAACATGATTTTGCCTGTTATTTGCAGAATTTCACTTATAGATGACTTTTCATCATTTACAGGAGAAATTTAAATAAAAAGTTAATTTCCTGTTTGACCACAAACATCTATGAACAAATAAAGTATTATGTGATATAATGTTTGTGACTTTATGTAAGTTGATGGGCCATTTTTCGCCTTTGAATAGAATCAGAAAAGCTGTTTCCTCACGTTCTCAGACAGCTAAGCTAACCAGCTGCTGGTAATAAAGTGTATTTCCACAAAATGTTGAACTGTTCCTTTCAAAAAACTGCCAAATTAATATAACAATTGGTTTAAAAGTTTGCCTGCCATGTTCATATTTCCAATAAATTACAGTAAGCTGAAGGAGAATGAGGGAAGACAGAAGAGGTGAAAACCAAAGGGTGGCTTTACAACACTCAGTGGGTCCCCTGGCACAATTGTCTGGAGACCTGCCAATTGTTCACATTCCTTCCTTTCTTTTGAGACTCAGAGGTCTGGTGTGGCAGAGAGCGACTAGATCAGACTGGCACAGTAATTCTGCGCGAGGTGGCAAAAAACAAAAAGGTAAACAAAACGAAACCACTGAGAATAAGTTAAAGAAGAGACAAGAGAAGCACGAGGGAAAATACACATCAAACTCACCAGCTCACCCCTCTATTATCTTTATCGTCTCCTCCCGTGTGTGTGAATCGACTGGAGGAAGGTGCTCAGCTGGGAATATTGAGAGACACAGCACAGAGGGTGCACACACAACATGAGAGACACTGAAGTGTGATCAGAAGTGGGACGAGGTGTTTTGTACTGTAGGTTTTTCTGCAGACCTGTTTTTGCAGGGAAACACAGGGGCTGGACACAGGAATTCCAGGTCACAAGAGATCCTGTGGCACAGCAAACTCTTGGCTGGGTTGGGCTGGGCGGGTATTCCAACCTCTCCCTCTCATGATCATGACTGAAGTAGAGTGGGACAAGAGTGGGAATGAGCATATTTAGAAGAGGAGAAACGTGTGTTTAACTGCTTCCGGGGGGAACCCATAGGACAGTGTGTTGCTACAGGGGTCGACTGCTGGCCTGACCTGCTCATGATGGGTTCGATTGTGGAATTTGCCAACTTGTTGCTTGTGGTGTATACTCTGGGAATCAATCGTGTGGTGTCAGGTGGTTGTTTGGGCAAATGTTGCAGAGGCAAAGACTTGAGCTGTTTCACCACTGACTGGAGGATGGACCGGGTGTACGGGACATGCTACTGTGACGAGGACTGCATCAGGACCAAGGACTGCTGCTTTGACTTCTTCAAAAATTGCCCAGGTGAGGGCTGAAGGGGCTACTTTCTCAAGTGTGGATATGATACCAGAGAGAGATAACCTGGACTCATGCTAAAGATAGATTATCCTAGGAATGTTTTTATCAGACAGAAGATAAGATCATTGGAGACAGATTATTTTCAGTAGCTGGTCGTTACAAGGCTGCACATCACTATATAGCTGACAGGTTCTCACCAAAGGTTACTCATGCATATTTATCTTAAACGTTCTGTCAAACTCTTCTTGTTTACCTTTTAACAAATATAGGCTACTAGAGCAAATAGAATATCAACATGTATTTATCTGCAGTAGTTCATGTCATGGCTGCTGCAACATAAAGAAAACAATAATCAGACACCAAATAGCAAGCAACCATGTATCAAACCTAATCTCAGTGGACTAGCCTGCATAACGGCATTAGTACAAATATTTGAAGAATGTGATTCTGTCAGTCAGTTACAGTACTAGTCAGCCAGACATATCTAATATGTGTTATAAGCCGGTGGTCACTAAATCTGCATTCTTAATACATCAAAGCTTAATGGTTGAGAACAGCTGAAAAGAAAAATCATAGGACTTGGAAATTGAATGTGTTGTTCTCAAACTGTTTGTAGCAGGACAGGAAAAAGTTCCACAAGTAACAAGCAATGCTTCACGGATCCAAAGTTATTTCCTGTATATTTAGCTCAATTACACCACCTAACAGGAAAATTCTAATTATGCAAGATTGCTGCGAGCTTTTACTGTTTTTATGAGTTAGGTAGTGTTACGTCCAAAATCTGATTTTGTTTTGCATCGGAGGATATATTGTAATTTTCCTCCTCCAATGTTGTTGGCAACATCCAGCTCAGGATTGTGCCATGAGTGACTGGAGCTTTTGGAGCGGCTGTGCAAACCCCTGCAAACCTTCAGTACGAGTCCGTGTGCGTCGCATAGAGCAGCAGCCCAGTAACAGTGGAGAACCCTGTCCCAGCCTGGAGGAACGAGCCGGCTGCAGGGAGTACAGAGACCACCAGGGAAACTACTGTGGATTCAACTCAGGCATACAAACACATATTCTGTGGTTTTTACTATTTTTTAGTGTTTGCTTGCTCTTAACTTTGTTATTTGATTATACATGTGATTTATTCCCTATTTATTATTAGAAGGCTTAAATGGAACTGTTTTCTCCCTTCAGGTCCTGCATTCATTACCAGCATGGAGTTTGGCAAGGCAAGGCCTAAGCATGACAACTATGGAAACCCCCTAGAACCTGGGTGGGTTTCATATCATGTTCCTATAAATCCTCCCTAAGTATTCTGCAAATGACCTCAGGTATCTTTCAAAATTCAAGAGTTGGAAAGTTCATCACTGCTGCCAAGGGTTCCCCTCGTTTTAGCATTGTGCTTGTGTAAATCAATCCATTTCGTAAAAAGATAACAGTCAAAGCTTTGTCTTTATCTACACTAGCTACCATTAGATGTTTGCTCACCTGGACATCTGTCCACAGACCATTAAATACAGCAGTGCTCAGAGGCTGCTCACAACCCTTTGAAGTTAAAACCTCAGGCCTCAGTAAGGACTGTCACATGAAAAGCAGACGTACAAAAGGTTGGGATGACAGTAGGTAATGTATTGTGAGCAGCTCACAATATCTATAGGCTAGTTACTTCTATAGGTAGTGAACAACACTGAGCTAGTAAACTTCCTCCTTGAATAAAAGTAAACACTTCCACAAACTAGGTGATGATACCCTCCTATTGTGTACATTAAAAGTTCACATCAGTCCTTTATCCCAGGAATGACTATTCGACCCTTATCACTCTACACCCTCAGCTTCTGTGTGGAATTCACTCTGAAGTCCCGGACACGCCACTGTACGGTGGAAAACCGGCCACACACACACTGGATGCGCTACATAACAGAAGGCTTTAAAGTGTGCGTGGTTTGTGAACCTCCTGCCATGAGAAACAATAGTGGAAGCTGCCAAGGAGACGGTGAAGAATCAAACAAGTATGAAACTATTAATCGTTCCATTTTGTTCTTTCAGTAATTTTGTTTTAAGGTTTAATGCACATAGAAAATATATGAAGACACATAAAATCTAGTAAATTCATGAAGCAGTCTGGTCTGAGCAAACACCTGCAACTTGTTCTACACTTCTAAAGCAACGGCAGTTATTCATTAACATGATGTTGACAGCTTGTACTGCTCAGATTGTAAGGTTATACAGTTATACATATTTTCATGTGAATACGTATGCACATATAAGCATTTGGGATTGTGTTGCAGAGAAGCTCTGCTCCACTGGCAGGCGGTGGGGAACCCTCAGTGCCGTGGGACGTGGAAGAAGATCCAGAAAACCCAGCAGTGTAGCTGTCCACCACAGCACAGTTTTGTCTTCATTTGAGCCAAACAAAGCACCACTGAAAAATTCCCTGATCTGGTGTCCACAATAACATTTCACAGTCAAGTTCCTCTCAAAAGTGAAACTGAAATAACATGGGCTTAGATCAGGAACCTTTATATTTTGTAGGCCCTCTATCCTATGCCTATGAAGACTTGTGGCACTTGGTGGTGCAATGCAATAATGTCTAATTATTGTGCTACACAATGATACAGATGCATGTTCACTGCAATCACTATGCACATTCAAGTGTTCTGTACTTTGCTTGATGCTGTGCAATGACACAGTAAGACCTTTTGTATATTTTTTGTAACAAACAAGTTGTATTCATTTTTGTAACTGCTTCTTGCCCAAACATTTAACTTAATATTTTCAATTTATATTTTACGTGTCTTTATTGCGTATATATATATAAAAAAGACAAATTGTGTTGTGTGCCCTCTGGTGGTGTAACACAGAACAGCAAAACAGTCTATACATAAAAATTTAAAGAATTCCACAAATGGGCCAAAAGTGTGGCAAGTGTGTAACTAATCTTGTTTTATTCACAAGTAAACAATTAAATTATATACACCCATGGGGCACATAATGAATACAACAGATTGACTTCTACACTATCAAATGTGGCAAAAGGAAACAATACAAATGTCATTATTCTCTTGAATGCCCTCTAGTGGGATATTTCTGTGGTGCAAACAGCAATAACATAAGAACATCTGCTATTAAAACCTGCAGAAGAAAACAAACCAAATATTCTATTTACACTGTTAAAGCCACAAAGGCCTTTTCTCCATGTTTAGCCAACTTCATGAGCCCTCATTAAAACTCTCCAGCGGTCTTTGAGCATGGTTCCAGTGCGTCCTTCAAAGTCATAATCCTGCAGAATGCGAGACCATTTCCCCTGGCCGTGGCGCTTAACACCAGCCTTGAGATATTTGTCCAGCTGGGGTGTCCATTTCTAAACAAAGTAAAATATAAACTTTGTGGATTTTCAAGATCTAAATGACCCTTTCTAATATTCACTTTATTTCGAATTTAGTCACAGGACAAAACATTGAATGAGTTGTGTCGTCCAGCTTACCTGAGGTGGTTTTCTTGTTTTTTGTATTACTGAGCTATTCATCGAGGTCTCAGATGTCATCCGAGATAAAGTTGCTCGTGGGAGGTTTTTCTTCTGAGATAACTCTAATGAAAGGAGGTTTAAAACTTGCTTTAGGTTTTTTTTTATCTCAAATATGTATGAAACATAGGATGTATTTCTGCATTTAATAGAAAATGAAAAATATTATCACTTCAGATTATAGTGAAATGCATTTTGTTTAAAAGAATTATCACAAGCACAGGAAAAGCAAAAGTTACCATTTATGGGTAGTCTTCGGACAGAGACATAAGGCTTCTTGCATGTCTCAGGTTTCCATAGGTCAGTGATTTTAGTTGAATGCAGTTGCCTTTTTCTTCTGTAGAAGTGCAGTACAGGGTTATAAAACCATATGCCGATATCTAGTGTTTGGGAAAGCTTTCTGATATCCTACCTTTACCCAAAGAAAGATTGCAAAACCCAATAACTAATACAACTAATATATCATTTCTAAATAGTATAAATTGTATTTTTAATTAAAATCACACATTTCACACTTTTTAAAACTCACCTTGAAATTTTGGTCTGACTTCTGGAAGGAAATAAATGCAGAATGTTTAATTAATTAAATATAATATTCAATGCAGACAACAATTATTTGCAAATTTCATTAACTACAGCTGGTGGTAAATTCCTACTTTCCATCCTCCCCTGAGACAGAGCTGTTCTGTGTCACCACATCCTCCAAATCCTCATTCTGTGATGACTGGACCATCTTTGTGGCTTCCTGATTAGAAGGAAAAATAGACAAACTCACAGACTAATATAAATCACATTACAAAATATTAGTTTCATATCCAAGTGCAGTATAGTCATAATGTGAAAGCAAAACTAATGTGGCCTGTCATTGTACTATGCTTCTAGGTTTGACCTTAGTCAGCGGACTCCATCTAAATCATTCCTGAACATTTATGAATAAGTGTTGTGAGCCTGTCAGACCCTGAGGAGGGCAAAGCTGTAGCAGTTTGTCCTTCCAACTAATTTAATGACAAATTACCAATTAACTAGGACTGATAACATCACATCAGCACCTTCAGTTGTTCAGAGCGCCGCTGCTCAGAAGGACGAAAGCATCAAACATCTGAAGATTAGGAAAATGTACTGGAATTTGTTTGTTAATCCTAGCTGTTAGCTGGAGTGAAACACTGGAAGTAAATCATGTGTACAGTCCTTAGCAGCTTCTATGCCTAAGAAAACATTGCCTCAGAATCCCTCCGTGCCTACACCCACAGAAGAGGCAGAACATTTCTGGACGGATTAACCAGTTATTAACAGGCTAAAGTTATAACTAATGTTACAGTCCAGAAAAAAAGCAGTAAAAAAGCATTCTTAACTGTGTAATCTTTAAGTCTTGTGTAAATTTTACACAGGCTTATCCCCAAAGTTCTGCCTTGGAT
>OMLM01003227.1:139690-156764 GCA_900302695.1 Helostoma temminkii | reverse complement strand
AGTGGTCAATTTGGATGCCTATTCCCACACATAGTCAAATTTGAGGTTCATTGTAAACTGGCATTAATGTGCTTGAAAGCATTATGCCAGCAATATAATATGAAATGAAATATGTAAAAGTCAAATTGTCATTTGCATTGTTTGTGAGATTCTTGAGAGTACTTGTAATACTGTTTTGCCTCATATTAAAGATATAACATTTGAAAAATACAAGTGATTTCTGCCTGTACACTTACAAATTCCCATAGACAGAAAATAAAGTGCCACAATTCTTGGCCTGCATAGATTGCAGTATGCGGTATTGCACATTCCACACCTCTCTGTGAGAACAAAACACATGATAATAATAATAATAATGATAATAAGAAAAACAAAGAATTCACCCACATACTTCCTGTCAGTACCATTCTGGTTTGTGTGGCTTTCACAAACACACTTTGAGTACACTCAGCCAAGTGTCATGCTCAGACAAAAAAACAAATATTCCAGCAATAAAATTGGAATCAAAGGCAACATACAACAGATATTTTCAGTCAATGTAAAACAAAAGCAAGAAAGAAGACAAGAAAGAAAAAACTCCTTTGGGTTTAAGCTTGACTGAAAATAATTTTGTTCACAATAAAACACAATAAATTATAGTCCAAGACACTAGGGATATACAAAAAGATGCCTTAAACTTATCAGCAGGATCAGATAACCTTGCAGTAGTATGGATCAAATGTCAACAACAACATTGGGGGTGCTGAGAATAGGACAATGAACACAATGCAGGTAAACAAACAAACAAAAAAAACTACTGTCATATTACATGTTATTACCATATATGTTATTATGCAGCTGAGATAGATGATGCTTGTCAGTGTGCTTCATTTGGTCCATTGACATCACAAGGAATATTGTCTTTTGTGGTAATCACCCCTTTAAAATGCCAAAATAGATAATTACAGAGTAAAGCATAGTATATTTGTGTATTGATGTACTGATTAATAAATAATCTTAACTGCTTGTGGAATCTCACTTACCTACTGTAGATTTTTTTTCTATAACCAATCTAGACCTATTTATTTCATATTTTAATCTTTAAACTACTTTTACACATATATATCTGACATCAGAGAGTAAATAAGATTTTTTTCTGTGATTTGGATTTAATCAAAAGGCTGAACAAGGAGTGAAACCTAAAATTTCTTAAACCTTGTCCAGCATAATAATATTTTCACTAGCAGTGGCATGTGATAGCTCTGTATGTATTTGGCAACTATAGGTGTATGCACTTTAGAGGAATCTAAGTGTTTTTGTCCTTACCCACGCTCATTAAATCAAAGACTATTGAATATTGAATGCTTAAACTGAAAGTTTAAAATTGTGAAAACCATAAGCAATAATGTTTCATACACCATTTTTTACACAAAATAACATTACATGGTTGTCATGGGAATAATTTGCATTTTGACAGAAAGTTATGATATGTTTTTTTATAGGTCGCTACGATGCAACACCCAGTCTGAGGGCTCTCGATTCAACCACCCCACCCCTCCCTTATCACACTACAAATACCTTCAGTGACATTTTTCCTTTGCCATTCTGTGCATTTTCATTGTCTTAGATGTCTTAGTATTTACAGTGGAGCGCTTTCAGCAAACTAAGCACCGTAAAATATGTCTTTGTTAAATGCATGCTTTTTACAGATAAGTCTGCATTTCCTTCATTTGCTAAAAAAGGGCAAACCCTTTATGTACATTGGGAGGACCAAATGTCTACATTAGTTGATGAATTCCCTCTGTTTTTTAAGAGCTTCCTCTCTGAACCCGCTGTTCGTCCCAAAGTCATTCTCGATTCTGCACAAAGCACTGTAGTTTCTTTTTCAGCAATACACAACAATACAAGTAAAAGGGACTTGTCATGCCATGCAAAAATATCGTTCACTACAACTGCACCCTTATCTTTTCGTCTGGCTCTCCCACACACCAAGCTGAGGTTGCAGTGGGTCTATTGTCTCTCAGAGCTTCATGTACAGTCACATGCTGGTTTCACAGGTCGGAGAGAGGCCGCCATCTCCAGGTATCAGGTGGATATCAGATGTAAACATGTGGTTCTCTACTTTGTGTCCACTTTGGTTGCTGTCAGCCTTGACCTCCTCGCCTGCCCCAACCATGACTTGGGTGCAATTTTGTGCTGCTGTTTTGGGAGACAAAGGCGCAACTGCAGCGCCAGCCACCTCCATCAGGTGCTTCTCCTCAATGTTCTCTGTGGATTGATCTTCATCACCAGGTGGAGTATCTACCACCAGCCTCTTAGGGGCCAAGCGGCAGGTATCTTCCTCTGAGATGGGGAGAAGCTCATCTGAACTGGGGATGAGTGGTGACATCTCTCCCTCTGGGGACTCGTCTTCCATAATACTGGAGCTGATGTCCCCAGGAGATGTAGTGCTGGGTGGTGTTAGGGGGCCTTCAGCAGCAGGTTTGGTGAAATTAACCCTGTCCCTAAGAGGGTTACTTCCTCCTGGGGAGCTCTGCATATTCTCCACAGCACTGTTAAAGCTCTCTCCTTCCTCTATATGGAGTTCTGATCCATCGCATGGGTTGACAGATTCATAGAGGCCGTCTTTGATGCCAGGAGAGCTCTGGTCATTGCTAGCCCTGAGTTGACTAAAATCCAGATGTACTGGAGCCCTGGGGTGTCTAATTTGACATGGCCCACAATCTACTCTGGCTGAATCTGTAAAGTTATCTGCTGAGGATGGTTGAACCTCCTGCATCTCCAGCTCCACATCACTTTTTAATGTAGATTCAGGGCTGGGAGATTTCTTCGGTGAGACAGGGGCGGTCATAGTTGTGCTCAGAGTGCTCATGGAGCTTGTAATGTTGAGGTTAGTGAAGGACTGTGACTTGGTCATTTGGTTGTACATCTCCTCCAGTTTCTGAACGTTTAGGTGCTGTGGGGTCCTGTTTGTCCGTTGTGGACTTCCAGTGGTGGTGATAGTTATATGATGAGGAGAGCTTTGCAACAGAGACTCTGGTTTTCTTTTATCTGGAGATTTCAGGTTAGTTTCAGAGGTGGCCTGCCTAGCTGAGCTGCCCCACCGGCTGGGTGACAGATGGTTATCAAGAGAGGTTTTGTCCTCTCCTTTTTCTACCACCACATCCATCATTTCCATACTACGAGCAAAGGCATCTTTTAGGTTCATTGACACAATGCTGCCATTCCTCTTGGCTCTCTCCAGTGCTTCCCTCCTCTTAATGGCCTTCTCCTGCCTCTTCTGCTCTTTGTAAAACTCAGAGAAGTTGTTGACAATAATAGGGATGGGTAGGGCAATTACCAGCACTCCTGCAATGCAGCAGAGCCCACCTACAATCTTTCCCAGCAAAGTCTGTGGATAAATGTCACCATAGCCCACTGTAGTCATTGTAATGGTTGCCCACCAGAATGAGGCAGGGATACTGGTGAATTTTGTGGCATCTTCATCTTTCTCAGCAAAGAATACCAAGCTGGAAAATATCATGATGCCCATGGCAAGAAATAAAATAAGCAGCCCAAGTTCATTGTAGCTCCTTCTCAAAGTAAACCCTAGAGACTGGAGCCCTGTGGAGTGCCTGGCTAGCTTCAGGATCCTCAATATTCTCATGATCCTGAATATCTGCACCACACGACGCACATTCTGGAACTGCAGCACACTTTTGTTGGACTCTGTTAGGAAGATTGTGACATAGTAGGGCAGGATGGCCAGCAAGTCAATGACATTCAGTGGACCTTTAAAGAACTTCCACTTATTGGGTGAGGAGAGGAAGCGAAGAAGGTACTCCATGGTAAACCAGGCAATACACACGGCCTCCACGTGGGCCAGTTGGGGGTTATCGCTAGCCTGGCCGAACTCATCCGTGACCTGGAGTTCAGGTAAGGTGTTGAGTGATAAAGCAATGGTGGAAAGGACGATGAAGAAGATCGATATAATGGCTAGAATCTGAAAAGAGAACACAGACAGGAATAAATTATTAGTAGGGTGCTGATAAATGTATGCATGTTCATGTGAAAAAGATCTTTCGAGTCATGCTATAAATGCATGCGCCATAATGTGTGAATTTAGGATACAGCACATTCAGCTCAGTCACTTTATCATATGTTCTTGTGATGTGAAGAACCACTGATGCTTGATTTAAATTAGGTACAGAAAAGGAGGTGAAAATAAATCCTGTAAGATGTGGAGTTAAATGATATGAATCTAATGAAGTGTCTGTTCTGGAAATACTGAATCATCCTTATGCATATCATTAATATGAAGCAGGTCATAGCATTGTCTATAAAGACAGATCATGATCTGCTCTTGGTAATGTAAAATTACAAAAAAGGTATCAAAATTGTCTTTGAATGAGCTTTGAATAAATACAGCCTAGGCCTCTCATAGGAGAGATTAATAAAAGATAAAATTTCAACAACGAAAAATATTTAGCCCAAGATCTCTTTTGGAAATAATGTAGAGAAATGTGTTTTTTTGTGGCATCTAATGTACAATAGATACAAAGAATAGGACATTTTAGTGCCACCTGTTGGCAATAAACAGGTCTTAAATAAATCAATATGATTTATTTATGTATTTTATTTATACTTTATTCTTCAGTTTAGTAAAGGATAAGAATATTTAGCATCATCACGTGAGGTCACCACAGTGTGAGGCTGCATTACAACTGCAGCTCTCTACCTTGAGCAGGATTTATTGACCTCACTAGTTTAAATCTGACCATAAATGTTGTGACTGAGGTTTGATATTTATAAAATGAGATGTAGCAATATATGGTTAGTGGAAGGATGTGTTTCATTATCAAATAATGTTTTCTGATGGATGTTGGTTCAAAGTAATTTGTCCCTTCTTCTATAGTACCACTCAGTATTTTATCTTTCCCTCTGCCTGGCACCACGGCCACAGATAAAACTTCTTACAGCGATGTTGGGATTAGTTGATGCCCTTTTTCCACAGCTCATCTCAATGTCTCAAATCCACACAGGTGAGTAATCTCTGATCTACACTCTACAGTGCAGCAAGATAACCTGTCAACTGAAATCCAGTGAAGGGAAAAAAATTTGTGTGAAGTCCTCTATGACGTAAGCAATGTACAAAAAGAGTTTTAGTCAAGAAGGAAAGTACTATAAATATTAATCACCAACCACATTAAGTTGCAAAACACACTAGTTATCTTACAGTGCAGTGTGGAGACAATTACTATATGTTCTTTTGAGACTTTTTAGCAAATATCACATATTACCAAATATCATGTAGGGATGAAGCAGAAGGATTTTCAATTGTAAATGGGTCAGCTATTTCTAAGGTCTATGTATAAGCCTGTAGCTAGTGCTGGCACACTGGAAAAATTGGTAATGGGCCTGTGATATATAAAATATATTAAAAAAACATACTATTATGCAATAAAGACAGAAATAAAAGAATACAGACACAGGGCAAAATAGAGATAAAGTGGTGTCATGCCTCAGAAGAGGAAGTGTTATCACTAAATGAGTGCCGGTGCCGATTAGGTTAAACCTATTAGCAGCTAAGTGAACCAACCTGGGCAGGACTGGCACTAAGCTGAAAGACTGTGGAGTCACTGTAAGGACGCAGAGTGCTTCCATAACCCTGAATATTTTGGCAAGCTCATTTCAGGCTCACTCCCTTGTGCCAAGTTACTCGATCAGAGGACCTTTACTTGTGTCCCTGTTGCTGAACACCTTGGCATGAAGTCAGTTCCAAATGTAGAGGAGTAGATTAGGGCATGAGATAATGATTTTGCACTGTTATTGACTTATTGGAGGCAAATCGCGTATCTTACGCAGCTGATTTTTCAGGTACAGAACAAACACGATTTATAGAATACAAGCAAAAGGTAAGCCATTCTTTTGGGGTCAACTTTATTTAGATTCACATTGACTACATCAGAGGAGACTGTTAATCTTTGACTATTCCACACTTAGGAGCAGGAGAGACCTTTAAAACTACAACTGGCAGCTAAATGAATGGATGAGGATGTGGCACACACAAGCAGACACAGAAAGAAAGTAATATTTTCGCTGACTATAATTTCAGCTTCCTATACACCCATGCACCCCTTCCTCACAGGCAACAGCAAAAGTCACTTGAGTGTTTGAATCCTGAGGTGGCTTGTATTAGTCTACTGTAACTGAGTGGGAAGACTTAAGAAGATCAATTAGTTCGACTCAGGCTCCGTTCCAGACAACTCGGAAGTCAAAAATCTTTGTCCTCCAACATGTGAATACCTCAGAAAGCAAACAATTTAATGCACTCCAACTTTACTGAAAAATGGTGAAGATGGTTTGACTTCACTAAATAAGGCGGTGTCCATGAAAAGTTGTTTCAGGTGAGATTTAATGAAAACTCAATGAAGACTATGTAACATTACTAGTAAAACATCTGAAAAAAAATAACATTTGGACTAAACTGCTTTTGTGTACATTGTTTATCCTAATCTGCTTGATGTACAAGCACTGCTGATGTTGCAAATATTCATATAGTGCCTGCCATACATTCATTATGAAAAAAGTGTTTCTCAGCCTTGTTGGTTGTTTATATTTAGTGTCATGTAACGCTTTTATTTTGAAATTCCAAATGTCCTAACCTGATCTCCGATCTCCGACGTGCATCCAATGCAACATCAGTGTCCTTTGCCCCAGATGCATGCGTGTTGGCATTAAATTTAATTTAAAGTGGTGGATTAAAAAGTGGAAACAAGCTGAGCCACACCAGTTGACCTGGAAGTGACCCAATGGAGAAAAACTAACACAGCCAGGAGATGAACAGGACTGTGGAGCTATTCTTTGAACAGCAGTTCAAAGAGTAAGAGAACGGGGTTAAAATGTCACTAGTACCCTGATCATTTTATTAAACCAATCAGTGCTATCTGGTGACCAAGCTACCTGCAAGTAGTTTACCTACGCTAGAGAGCAAATTTTACAGTGCTTTATTAACATATGGAAACATTATCTTTATGGAAAACAATTTCAAATAAATCGATTTCACATTTTGCTCAATTAGAAGACCTACAAACAAATTATGAACAGTTTCAAGTCAGATGTAATATTGTATGTAAGACCTACCCCAAGATAAGCATAAGTGGAAGTTTACTATACTGTTTGCACTAATACTAAAATCTTCCTCACACCTTTGCCACTTTACAGCTCCTTGTTCCTTCTCATGTGAATGCTTTGACCTCAGAATGCCATGGTCAGGTCAGGACCAGGCCAGTCATGACACCTTATTGGCTTAGGAAGGAGGGTAATGCCTTCAGATGATTAGATGATGTGTGACATGTGTTAGTTGTCCATAGCTATTCCGGCTCTTTCACAACCCATAAATAACTCTCCCACAGATACTCCTTAGAGAGACTGTGAGAAAGAAAAAAATATGAAAAAATAAATCAATTGACAAATGTCCACAGAAAACCAAAAACCAGGTGCCTCAATTCCTCAAGGGACAATTAAATATTGCCAGCAAAAGTTTAGAAAGAATTTTGGTATATCTCACCTGTATATGAAAGAAATAAATGTGCTTTAGTCACAAACATTCTCACCCACCTTCACAATTTCATTACACAGATAGTATTAGTTCCTCTGGGATACCCTGGCAGGAAGTGTGAAGTTGATCCAGAGGAGAAAACATGCAGAAGCCATTGAGTTAAGAGCTCTCTTGAGGCCCTCTTGATTTCCATCTACAACTGCATGTCATCTCAACCACTACTCTTGAATTGCTAGAATCACCTTTCTGCATTGTCTTTTAGTTCCCACAGAAAGCAGTCAATAGGGGTAGCAGCTCCTCTGTAAATAACCTGTCATCAGTGACAGGCTTGTGGTCTCACAGCATGCCTTACTTTGAGGAAGAGAAGATGCTGTGAGGAAGAAGAATAACCCAAGCTACACCAATGGTCCATCTGCCTGCCTGAGAGAGGCTATTGATTGTGTACACATCACATTATGGACACTGAGCCAGGCTCAGCAAGACCTTATTGATCTCCCTGCTCAGAGTTCTTATGGACCATGAACCACCTCACTGACCCCTGCCCTCCCCCACTTGTGTCATCAATTTGCACAGGACAAATCGAGCTATTTGAATCAATTCAGGTGATTATGGTTATGGTAATGTAGATTGATCCGAGGACTTGTGTGGTATTTCACTTTATGGCACTGTATCTCTTCTGGCGTGATGACACCACCAAAATATTTAGTTGAGAGTGGTTAAATTAACAAGGAATAATTTGTGTGCCAGTGGTTCATTCCCCTTCATCAGTCTGACCAGTGGCTTCATATGCTGGAAATGGGCTCAGGAAGACCCAAATGACAAGATATGACTCCTAAATGTGCACAAATTCTGTTAGTGAGCCTTGAACAGCAATTAGTGGCACAGAGCAGATATAGAATTACTAAGGAACCTGGCTCAGATACTTTAAAAGAGATTTATAAGGCATAGATAGAGTCTATTTTTTGAATACACGCACCCTTAGAGGGATTCAACATTAATCACAAAGTAGGAGCGACATCTTCCCTCCCACCCTGTCAAGATTATGCTGGTCGATTGCCTTTTGCATGGCGGGTTTCCAAAGACTTCTTGGTGATAGAAAAGCAGGGAGGAATTGTGATATTTGGTGGGTGTGAACTGTTTTGTCCCAGAGCTCCTCCAAGGTTCAAAGAGATTTGGAGAAATGCCACAGTCATTACAATTTGGGCTTCAATTCTAAAGCTATTAGTCTGTGGACAAAATAATTGAGTTCATAAAAAAGATAGAACTGATTCAAATTAATTCAAATTAAAACTTGGACAATTAACTATAAAATGTTGCAAGAACTTTTAAAACTTAAAAACAAATTTTGATAAAATAACCTCCTCTACTGTTCATCTGACTAAATATTTTGCCAACTCCAGTGGGAATATAGTACATAAAATGAAGTCTTATTATTTGAAAACAAAACAAAACAAACAAACAAAAAAACAAACAACTGAGCTTTTCATATACCTTTGACAGCTCTCAGTACAGTCAATAATTGCATTGGATATAACCCATTTGTCTTGGCACTACACACTGTGTCACGTACAATTTCATTTTTCATCAATCATCAAGACTACAGTATATTATGTGTCTCTGTGTACTAGGCAGTTTTTGTTAGTGGTATTGGCATGAAGTGATTAAAGTCACTTTTTCAGGGCCAGTCTGAGGCACCTTAACAATCAGTGTGAGAGACAAATACAATATAAATAAGTTTTCTTGTGTAACATCCAAAAGTGATGTTGAATTCTTCGTCATATTATGCTTGCTGGAGGCATGCAACAGCTGGGGTCCTGAGGATTTCACCCAACAGCTGAGGGACGCGAGGTCCATTCAGCAGCACAAAAACAAGTTGACAGCATGTGAACATTAATCAATTACCAGGTCTCATCTGCTTGCAGGTTGCTGCAAGTGTTTGATTTAATTTAATAGCCATGAAAATCCAACAGAGAAAAGTAAGTAGAAGAAGAATAATAATCTGTAAATAAATACTTATTTAACCCTCAAATCTATTTTCGGTACTGTATATGGCTACACACAATATTTTTTTTTATCTTTTCACCAAACTTCATTTATTTTCTTCCCATTCTTTTAAACATCTCATCTTCATGCGCGTTTCACCCTTCCCTCCAAAGCCTTTCACTGTTTCCATTATTTATTCTGGAGTGATCTTTCCTAATCTGTTCTTTTTTTCTGTAGAAGTACAGTAGCTTGAAATATTTATAGTGTGTGCTCATCTGTTGGACCAGTCGCCACACAGGCATGTCAGTAAAGAATAGGGGCTGAGTAACATGCTCATTACCAGTAGTTTGAAATATCATTTATTAGCTGACTCGTGGCACAGTTCCCCATTTGGTGTTTGTTTAAAAGACACATTACTGAGATTCCATTAAAATTGTTGCTAAATGACTGTAACAATAACATTGAAAGTAAAATGTGTATGAATCCATCTGAGTCAAACTGCAAGAAGGTCGGTGAGGGCTGGAATGAATCTCAACTAGTAAATTGAAAGTTTTGCTTTCTAGCTCATTTCTCTCTTCACCACAAGGGTCTGGTACAATATCTGCATTGATGCTAATGCTGTACCAATCCTTCTGCCAATCTTATGCTCATTTCGTGCTTTGATTCCATTCATAAAGAAGATGATACATTACTTAATGCATTCCTTAACTTGGGTCAGTCCCAGGATGTATGGTAGAAATGTTGTATCTACATTAAGGGTTAAAAACAAAGTCCAAATATAGTTGAGTGACAACCAGCAATGCTGATCAGCATAGCCGCTTTAAGATCCAATGCAACACAGCACAACAGCACTCAGGTAAACTTAAACATTTATGAGTGAGCTGTCACACAATAAATTCACATTTCCAACAGCGCTATTTCAAATGCTAAACTTCACACCACATGCCAACTAAGCTATTTCTGAACTCAACCTTGAAAGAAAGTTCTCGGCAAAGTATATTGATAAATTTATTCAGTGCTCTGATACACTGTTGGATCCTTGAGCCTCTGACTGAAAATAGATACCTAATGGTTGGCCCATATATCCTGTAACATAGCCCTCTGGGTCTGTTATCAGATTTCTATCGTGTCCTGAGTCTTCAGGACAGTCTATGACAGTTTAACAATACTTTATCAGTATATTAAAAAAAATCCCACAGTGTGATGATGCAATTTCCATAGACGAGTCAGCAGTTTATGATTTAAGTTTTAAAGTGATTTCCCACTGAGATCAGGAAGGACAGTGAGGAAAGTCATGCACACTCTCCCTCAAAGTATTTAAAGTCTTAAATACAAAGATTTTGCACAGTGTCATCACTTATACTTCTTTTCACTCCTCTCTAACTTGTAATCTCACTAATCACTGTTGTGCTCTTTATCTGTCCCTCTCTGTCCTTCCTCTGTAATCTGTCCATCAATATTGCCCTGTGAGCCACCTAGCAGTCAATCCGGACTAACTTTCTCAACACAAATGTCACAGCAAAACAGGGCAAGAGAAAGGGGGAAAATCACAGATGGACCTGCAGGTGCAGAGGGGTGGAGACTGCAATAACTCTGTACAGCAAACTAGCAGCAGTATTTCCTATTACGCTATAAAAATCCCATACACATGTAGGAGCTTAATTCATTTATGAAATAAAACAAATTAACAGCAAGTATAAAATCTACAGTAATAAACAAAAGATATTACTGAGAGAGAGAAAATCCAATAAAATGTATTTCTTCAGTGCTAAAATATGTAAGAACTTGCCATGAGCTGTGACATCCAGAGCT
The DNA here is from genome assembly GCA_900302695.1 of Helostoma temminkii. Classification (NCBI taxonomy): domain Eukaryota; kingdom Metazoa; phylum Chordata; class Actinopteri; order Anabantiformes; family Helostomatidae; genus Helostoma; species Helostoma temminkii. The sequence goes on along the minus strand of OMLM01003227.1, from coordinate 145,450 downwards.
GAACATTTGCTTGTTTCTATGCCTTTGTTTTCTGTTAGCATTACTCTGTAGCTGTGTCACTGCTTCAGCACTATGACAATAAATCTTTCTGATGGTGCTTTAGATATTTATATTTACATTAGAAAACAATTTAAACAGTGTCATTCCTCCATGTCCTTTCACTGGCAGGAATAATTGATGGTGGATGTTGAAAAACTCTGCGCATGTGCATATATACATCTGTATGTGTGACGTGTCAATGTGTGTGTATATGGGGAGAACAAGCCATCAGCCTTTATGTTGCAATAACATTACTAACCTATGTGTCTCTGCCACCCCTATGGGAGCAAGTAGACCAGAAATACAGTCAGTGTCCTTCACAGCATTCTAACTCTGATGCGCATGTACAAGGGTTTTTCCAGTATGCACATACGTGTGCAAATTATACATCCGCACATGCCTATTATACTATATTTGTATGTGCACAATATTTTAAAAAGGAAAAGCTAAAACACTTAAGTAACACATAATTGGAATAGATAACTTAACTTTGAGTAATATTCAGTTGAGCAGTTCTGTATTGCCCAAGGGGTGTGTGTCTTCATGTGTGACAGAGAAAGAGCAGTCAACAGGGCTACGTTTAATTATTGCTAAGTGTGCTAGCCCCCGTGCCTCAGTAGCAATCACAGCGTTAATCATCCCAAGGCACTATAATCAACAGGATTATGTCACAGACCAGAGGAAGGAAGAAGAAACAAACACACAGCAATGGACCCTGTAGAAGTTAATATTCATGATGCGCTGAGAGCTGCAAATAACTCACAGGGCGCTTGGCTGCTTCAGAGTCTGTATGTATGCAGATAACAACACAGGAAGAGTCTCTTACATGCTCCCTGCTCTCCCCTACCCCTGAGTCTCCTGATAACATCATCCATCTGAGGGGGTAGAAGTGTTGAAGAGGCAAATGTGTTTATGGTGCTTTCCAGAAATTTACTTAGAATAAGAATTACTCTGCTTTCACCTCTCCTGGGTGCTTTTCCTTCACAGATAACACTGGGAAAACCTCACTCTTCCCCTCACCTCCCACTCACATATGCACACAGGCGAATGCACACGCACGCACACACACACACATGCAAACAAACACACACCACGCTCCTCTCAATGACTACGCGTCACCTTGCTGAGTCAAATTGTGTAGCCATGGAGATGTCTCCCAGCAGTACTAACGCAAGTCAAACAGAAAGCAGCTTTGAGACCTAAACATTGTTTTTTTCTGTGATGCAGAAGGTTTACCATTTAGCTGAGCCATCTGCACAACCCTTTGAGGAGCAGGATGATGGGAGACAGAGTGAAGAGAAGTTATTTTGGTGCACTGGAATTGAAAGCAAAAACTGCCAGCCTCAGTCAATGCTACTATGAATTCCAACAATATGATAGTTTTTGCTATTTGCAGGAACCTTTGTTTGAAGCAGAAACATTTTAGGATAAGGCAGAAGGAAATCTTAACACTTGGCAGTGCAGTATTTCTCCATTACAGCTCACCCGCTGAGCTGCAAATGACCTCAGCGACATTAGCAGGGCCAGTAGTTTAGAGAGTGCCAACCCAAGAGTGCCTGAGCCCACGAGAGAGACCAGTGGAAATAAAGTCCTTGTGACTTTGTGGCTTTTTTTTTTTGCAAAGAGGTACAGTTTCAAGTTATATTGTGATGTGCAAGGGAGTTGAGATAATCCCTTGGTTGTTGCCCTCACTATCCTTCACATAGAGAATTAAAAGCACAGACTTTCTTTCACTATGACGCATTTTTCACTCTCTCATTTGGGACTGCAGAAAGACTAGTGGTCACCAAGGAGCAGCTAATCCTAATCAAGTAAAAAAACTAAAGGAGAAACCACAATCCTGAGCCCTGAGCGGCGCTCCCCTACATTTACATTCCCCATGACATTAGCACCCAGCAGCCACGCTGACGCCATATCTCTAAAATGTGGAGCATTTGCCTGTTCGCTTCTGTATGTGCACACTATGTCCATCTCCTTCTCAGAAAGTCTGCTTTAAGTTATTTACTGGATGTGTAAAACTCACCATGGTGGATTTATTGTTATTCAGCTTCACTTCCAAGGACAGACCTGTGCTTCCATCACTGTCTGTGTTTAAGGTTTCACTCACATATACACCATTCAAAAACAAACACATGCACGCGCACTACTTTTTCGCATTCCCCTCATTTTCCTGCATATCTTTTTTCTCTGTCTCCTCTGGGAAGCTGGGGTGAATATATAACCAAACTGTTTACCACAAGAAACACATCCAACTGACAACATGAGATCTAACGGGATTCACCCTTATAATGTTCGCATGAATATATTAATGAGTGAGCCCAACATGGGAGGAGAAGCAAGACAGGCACAAGTGCAGTCAAGCGAATAGGATTTAAACAACAGACGAGCAACACCAACAAACTAAAAGCAAATCAATAAAAAAAATTTAAGAAATTTAACCTGCTACATGTCTAGTGATATTTCGGAGCCTTAACTCTGGATGTTTCTCACTCTCCACTTTTTTTTTTCTATAAACGTATTTTATGTTGGACCTCTTCACCCCAATTACCAAACAACACCTTGAAACTGCCATCTGCTCCTGAGGAAAGTCAGAGGCTTAGTGACCATGGTGTCAACATCATATTGACGCTTGTCATCCGTAACCATAGAAACTTGTGAATGGATTCCCCGGTTCTCAGATCTGAAAAGCAGCGTCATCACGAGGAAAACTGTAACATAACAGTAAAGTTTGTGCCTGCTATTTTATTTAGCTAATGATGCATACTTACATACACACGTATACAAGCACACACACTAGTTTTAATAAAGCTACAGCTGAGCAATGTCAGCAATTATCTTAGTCGCAACCCCTTATGCAGAGCAACACAGGCTGCTCTCTCCTTTGCAACATGCCATGATGTTTACTTTAGTAATGACTCATGCTGGATCATACTCGGTAGTTGTCAGCAAACAAAAAAATTGTCAACAGACAACAATAGAAATGTGACTTGGGAAAAAAAAGCAGTATGAATGAGTGTGCAATTGAGCTGAGTGCTGCTTCAGGGCAGAGGCAAGCAGGGAGCACTGATAAGGGAGCTATAATAACAGACAGAATTTCACAGCCTTTGTTCCACGGCAAATGAGAGTGATGATCACCGGGCTTGGGAGCGGCACTGGGTGACTGTTTCCATGGCACTGGAAAAAGGTATGGCTCTGTGTCTATGCATGTGGACATCTGAGTGGGTGGTGGCGTTGTGTGTTGGGTTGGAGGCTGGGGTATTATTGATATGTTGTCTGTCCTTGAGAAGGCCAGATTGGGACGCCCCCACACTTCATGGGAGATTTCCTTTGATTTCCTTTGAAACGAGGGCACACTGCACAAACACACACACACAGACATCAATAATGAGGAAGAAGATTAAAGTGTAGAACTGTGAGAATTAAGTTTACAGCTGTTTTTGTAAAAATCACATAATAAAACTATATGATGCAATTTCTAAAGAAATTACGTAGGAGAGCTGTGACTCTGAGGAAGAGATGCTGATCTCTCACATGCTGTTGAGCGATCATTCCATTTCTTGCCAAAAAGTAGATCAATAAAAGAAAAGTTGACAAAGACAAAAAATATGAAAAAACAATAAAAAACAAAGTTGACAAAGAGAAAACACTGGCACAGTGAAAAAATTGATAAAATAATGAAATTGAATACGATCAAAAAAAGATAACAAAAAGATAAAGTTGAATAAGAAAGATGACAAAGAGAAATAAAGGAAAAAAGTTGATGAAAAAAAATAAGGAGTAAAGCAACAGATGCCCAAACAAAAAAAATGTATAGTCTTAATAACTCATAATTAAAAGAAGACATAAGCAGAGTTAAGTAATTCTTCTTTTTTATCAACTTTTAACATTTTGTGCTTTTATTTAGAAAAGGACATGGAGGAAATATGTGTGGATAATTACTACACTGTCAAACAGTGTTAACCAATCACAATCAACCAGGTATAACCAGATGCCTCAATAGTTAAATTGCAATTTAAACCACTAAGCCATCAATGCATGCTTTTATTTTGAAAGGCCTTGGCAGAAGTATGTTTGGATAGTTACCAATCAGTGTTATTAATAATAATTATTAGTCATAATCAGTCATAAGCAGACTTGCAGAAACAGTGATGTAAACAGAAGTTACTCAATCAGTGAATCACAGACAGCACATCTTACTTATAAAGCTGTTTGGCTTTACTGTGTGTACTAGAATTGATAATTGCTATTCCTTCCTTGTAAAGAAACTATTAATCACAATATTACCTTCATTGTACCACTGTCCCAAACGGGCAGGTCTCTTCCAGCAACACTCATTTCACTTATGGGGTCACATTTGCAACATGCATGCAGTAACACAGTAATTACCATGAGTCTCTGTTTGCCATGCCCACACGGGGAACGCTACAGTATATAGATTCTGAGCCACACAGATATGAACAATTAAAGTTGAAATTATTATTCTATGATAAACGATGATGATACACAGAGATGATGAAAAGAAGAAAGATGATGGGAAGTTGAACGATGACCCCCATTGAATTTACGATAAAAAAAAAGATTAATATCATAAAAAGTAATGAAAACATGAAAAGTAATAGCCCACCGAGTCCAAGGAAGACAAAGGCGAAAAGCGTTTCTATGACAAACCGTTGAGGACTAGTTAATAACTAATAAAAAATGGGCAAAATAATCCGCCCATCCATAATCCATCTATAGTAAACCATGGGTCTTTGGATGCAGGGCGGCATTTTATCATCACAAAGTGGCCTTCAAATTCTCTGACAAACTTCCCTTTAGACGTCAGTCGAGGTAACAAAGACACTCGGCAGCCCATTACCCAGACTTACCTGCAATGAGCTTTGGGACATGGGCATTTCCTATCAATAAGGTAAGTACATTTTTTATGTACTTTATGGATTATGGGGAGCGCTCTACCCGAAAGCAATAGCATGTCCACCACACTTGCATCTACTCAGCTCAGGTGCACAGTCTCACAATACAGCGCTCAAGGTGATGTTTTTCGAAGTTCTTTAACATCAGTAGCTTTAGTTACATCCACAGTGCAGGCTACACAACTGACAAGCACATTTACAGTAGACGTCAACAGCATTCCACCAGAGCTCCAAACATGTCCAAAAGCATTTTGGGCCTAAAGCAAAACAGATGTGGGGTTAATCAAAGGAGCTGAACCCAGAGATAGTATTAGTTCAATGACGAAGATACAGTTTAGAGTGTTATATGATGTCAATCATAGTTTGCTTAAATGTCTACGTCTGTGTAAAAAAATAACCATTACTTTTTAGCATGTAATTGGTTTTAAATCTGAGGAATTAGTCTGATGTTTCATATGCTGTGTAAACACTTTTGTTAGCTTATGTTAGTTTATGTTAATGTTACGTTCTGTGATCAAAGAATGTTTAGATGGAAATCATTGATTTTATAACATTTTACACTAATATTATAGTGATAGTGATTCTGTTCAACTCAGGATGTTCATTTATTTATTGCTCCTGTTTTGACTATGGTGCTCCTGGTCCTGAGATAGTGGGGATGAGAGTGTAGCTCAATCTGTGATCATTTTTGATAACTTACAGTGAAACAGGTGGGTGTGTTATTAAAATGTCTGAGGTAAAATTTTATAAACTCTTTGATATTATATTATTGAGTTCTTACAGTCTTGCAGATGAAAGTTAATATATT
>OMLM01003227.1:125155-135308 GCA_900302695.1 Helostoma temminkii | reverse complement strand
ACAAGCCCCCCCAGCGTGCAGCTTTTACTCTGAAAATCCCATTTAAATTTTTCATCAGAATTAATGGTTAGTTTGTAAAGAAATGGGGTTGAATAAACTGGTATGTGTGTTTGTGGTAATGGATTTAGGGCAGCAGTATGAAAGCTCAGGTGTACTAGAGGGATTATCGATCTAATGATTCGGATTACTTTTTATTCCACATATCACAGCTTCATTACATGATTTTTCTTGCTAACTCATTAAAAAAATAAAGTGCTCTGCCTCTCTCTCCTATGAAGAAGAAACACTGACTAGACTGTGACATGACACCAGTGTAACACAAATAACATCAACTGCACTTGTAGCACGTAAAGATGATATTCCTGTAGAGATCCTGCATGCCTGCGCACTGCTGTGCGCTTGTGTGTGTGACAATATCTTTGGTTTAAAAGCTTTCCTGTGCATCTGAGTGATGATGTCATTGCTGGCATCAGTGGTTCCTTCTTGACAAACAGGAACAGTGGAGCCCATGACTGCCAGCGTTTGTGGCTAAATTAGGCCTGGGGACAGCAGACCACACTCTGATGTCACTAGGGGTCTAAAGAACAGTTGCCACATGAACAACAGTGGCTTTAACCCTGGCACCCACCTTACATTGCATTCTATCACTGCATTGCTGTCGAGCTATCCCCTGGCTTTCTTTGTTTTGTTCAGCTCTTATGCTACAGCCTTTGTGAGAATCACACAGACAGTTGAACAGTTGAAGATTATCCAGTTTACTGCACCAGGATGTTTCATTCCATATTAATACGGCTTTCCAGGGAATTCAGGGTACACATACTAAAATCTAATTGAAACTACATCCAACTTCCACTGATCATCAGACACACCATAATTGGAATTGCATTGCTACATGACCCCTAAGATAAGCTGTGAGATGCAAGATCAGAATAGGTCTGTATGGTGACTGATAACAATAAGGTGAACTTCAATCCTGCACCAAAAGTTGGGTGCCCATCTTACTCATAGTCAGAGGCCCAAACACTAAATACAATAAATAAAAAGGTCAGAAATAGAGCGATGTTTTTATTTGTTAGAGCAGCTGATGCTAGAGGAACTGTTTTCACGACCTGCCCGGTTGACCAGCTAACTGTGCTAGTGTAAGGCAGCTGGTGTTTAGCCTCTCCAGCTGGGCATAGTCCCGCCCCCCTTTAAACTGGCCAATCAGAAGACAGTGAGGTGGGGTTTCAGTCTCAAGGCCAGAGGAGCTGTTGCATAAAGACACAATGTAACATGTACTTACATTTTAAACCTGACAGTTATATAATATTGTATCAAAGGAAGACCAGAATAAAATATAAACCTTAAATTAAGCATAATATGACAGAGCAAAAAATGAGAATCATTAAACAACACACAATTTTATCCCCTGACAGTCAACACCAACTGGAGCAGACTTAAACTTGTTCACAGTTCATCACTGTTGTGATGCCCAAACCACAACTATAATCATTTTAATATAGTTATGCTTTAGGTGTTATGTACTGTGATGTTGATGGTTTCCTCCTCCTCTCAGAGTTTTACATGTTCATCTTCTCCTTCAGTCGATCTCCTAACAGTAATGTCTTGCAGGACATCATCACTTGTCAGTGTGAAACACTGATGTCTGATGTCTCTGAAAGAAAAGAGTCAAGTAGCAGAAGCCATCTGTAGGAGGATTGAGAGTAATCCTGCCTGACAAGCAAACCCCCATATGACTCTGTGTGGCACAGTCAAGTTTGTTAACGCCAACATGGCAGATATTGATGTTAGTAAGAGACACCACTCATATGCTGCATTGTGCTGGAGCATGTGGCTTCACAGTGGGCTGCTGGATAAACAGGCAAGATCATTCTTTTTCATTTTTGTGTCATGATGTATGAGGCTATGCAGGGAAATGAGGCAAGCCAGAGAACATAGAACATGTGGATGTCACTGGAGCAAAGGCAGTTGCAGCATTTTAGATAGGTGTGTAAGCATGCAAATATAGACACACCAACATAACAAACATGCTGAAACATTTATTTCTTTTGCTCTGGTCTTTCTCATTAGTTAGATTACTATTGCCTTTTATTGTATAATGATTTTGAAGCCTAAGCGTTTAACCCTTAGGACCTTTAGAAGATCACATATTGATGATCAGTGACAAAGGGCCAATTAAAATAGAATACTTGACACTGACTTGCAGAGCATTCCATACTCAATAATCAACCTCTCTCAATTATTAATCTGTGACGAGAAAATGCAGCTCCTCTTGTTGTGTGCCTGTGTACTTTGGCCTCAGACATATAATACTGATCCCTCTGTAAGGAAATGTTAGAAATGTCCTCAACTGGCTTTATCTTTATTTGGAGCTGGCTGTTCTGGGTCAGCACTTTGGGCAGGTAGGCTATTTATGGGAGTGTAAATGTTCAAAGACTTTCCATGGGTCCCATTGGGAGGCTGTGAAGGTTGGATGGTGGATCAGATGGATGCAGGAGGGACTAAAACACTAACCTACTGAAGTATATTTGAAAATATATACTATACTAAAGTTTGCATTTATTTTATTTATTGTGCAGGCATTTATGCATGATAGTGCATAGATGTATGAATGAAGAATGTAAATAATCTTGAGAGTAAATCATTTGGAACCTCTTGAATGCCTCTGTAGTAAAATAAAAAATGAAGCATGAAAGGCAAACAAGGGTGGATGAATTAGAGGAAAAGAAAAGCTAAGAAATGTCCTTTGCCTCCTTCCTTTATGACTAATGACCTGCACATACATAGGCACTCACAAAAATAGGCACTTCCTTTTAAGTGAATTTCTCTCTCTCATTTCAGATTCATTTATTTTTATAAATTCTTGTTAATCCAGCTACATGATCTAATATTACAGATGCAAAGGTTCATGCTGTGCTTCCTGCATGTGCACATACACTCATGCACACAAGCGTGTGTACTGGTTTGGAAGAATGGGGAATCACACACCACACACCGTGTGGGAGGATCACTGAATCTCCCCCAGAGTCTGTGCCGCATCTTCACCATATTTGGTGTTTAAGAGTATTGCTGTAGTGGACCTTGCATAAAAATCCTTTCCAAATAATTTCTAGAGTTTGTTTTGCCCTACTTAGACTTCATGAAGCTTGACATTTACAGTATCAGCACTATTCATATTTGCCAGATGTTCTTGTTCACAGAAAAGTGTTATAAATTGAAATACTTTCCAAGCATTGCTTAAACTTTCTGCAACTCAGGCTGATGTTTATCTGACAAATTTTAACCTAGTTGGCACCTAAACTATAACAAAGTCAGCTCAGAGAAACCATAACAACCTATGTGTGACATTAAACCACTGTCAGCAGTAAATAAGACACCAGTCAAGGCATGCTGGTCTTCCTGAAAGAGCCACTGTCCACCCAGCTGCTCCAGGTGTCCTGCAGCCTGGCTTATTATCCCTAATCAGAAAGCCTTAAATGCCTAGTGCCTACTATGATTTACACTCTCCAAGATTCTTATGCACACACCCTCACCTCTCTGTCTCTCAGTGGTTTTCTCTTTAGAGCATAGCTGAGTGTAGGAGAACAGTTTTATATCTGTATTTGTGCATGTGCAGCTCCTCCTGCTTGCTGCTTTCTCCACTGATCTGCAGCAGCGTTGGTGGGGCTGCCTACACACTTTCCTTATCATCAGTTGCATCCGGACTCCTTTAAACTACTAAGTCGTATGAAGTAGCCTGTTACCGATGCCAAGATTTTGCCCCGTAAGCCTTCACAGTGGATGTTTGGAGGCTTGAGGATTACTTGACAGAGAGTAACTGTTCCATTTTTAGATACTTGCATGGCCACACTGCATTTCTGGTCCATGAGATGTGCTGTGTGAACTATCGTTTTACATTGGGATACACCTATACAGACTCGGCCTGAAACCTGAAACAGGAAATACAGACCGTTCTCACACAACAGCAGCAAAAACATACGAGATGGAGAGCTCCTGTTGCTGTGGGTTATAAAAGGATGTTGGCTTGTAAACAAGAAATAAAAAGGGGCCTATGTACTGCAGTAGGAGGAGGAGGACAGATCTTGACATAGACATATCGCCTTACAAATGATGCATGGAGCGGTAGGACCCAGGGAACCTCCTTTTCCCCTTCCCCTTTCCTCAATAAAGACAAAAAGAAATCCCCCCGGATGACCTTGCTACGGCACAGTTACCCTACCATCCTTTATTCCTACTTCTCCTTCTTTTAAAGAGACCACCTTTAACCCAGCAACGGGAATAGGATCCATTGTTTTTCTCCCACTTCCCACACACCTGTCACTGTTCGTGCTTACAAAAAGGTCTTGGTGATGGGGAGATTGCTGCCTTTCATTTGTCTAGCCCACTGCACTGCTTACTGTGAAGTTGTAATTAGTGTCAAGAACAAATTTGTTGGTGCTAATAAGGCTGCAAGCTGTGGTGCTAACAAGCACAACAAGGCTACACACAGAGTGGGGGTACCAGATGTAGATACTGCTGGCTGATAGATAGATAGGCTGGGAGTTTTTAGGCATGCTAGCGGCTCAGGATGGTCAAGCCAGTCAGTTCAGACTGAAATGTCTCAGTGCATAAAGATGACAATTCTACAGATATTCGCGATCCCCTTATTATGTTTTTGTCAAATTTTTTAACACTGACATGAAATTTAGTTCAAAGGAGGACTGCGTTCAAAACTAATCTGTGTAGAACTTAACCAATGCTGACATGCTAGATCTATATATTTTACGGGATTAATGTCTATTTTCCACCTGGACAACACACAAGCAATAAATGAATGATGAAGTTTGGGCTATGGAGTAGTAGCCTACTGTCTACATATTTCAGTTTCAGAGTCAGCATATTTTGTCTAATCCTCATGACACTACTATGAAATAATTGTAGTTTACAGATTCAGTTATTGCATTTTAACAAGAGAAATTCTCAGCTAATGTGCCCTGAAATCCACTGCTAACACTACTGTAGCACTGTTACTTGCCTTCAGCTCACTGCTCCACTGATAAAACACATTTGTAGGAAGGGTTTTCTTGCTAGATTGTGTGGACACTAAAAATTGCTATCTGATTGGATGTCGACAGAAGATGCATCACACACTCAAGGATACACACGCACACCCCTACATACACACTCATACACGCACATAGAGGCTGAAGCACAGAGAGAAGTATTAAGAAACAAAAGATTTGTATTGATTTTAATTTTACATTCTTATATGCCTAAATGCTTTATAAGTTCATAAAATGCATTTCTGCAAAAACACTTACATAAGCACATCCTTCATATTGTAAGGAAAACTCTAATTTTGAAAAATGGTGATTTTGTTAAAATACATTTTGTTCTATTTCCCTTGTCAGAACAAAGCTCAGACGAGGTGTGGAGTTCTCATTCTACCTGCCTCTAGGCCTATTCTGATCCACTCCCTTCCCGGGACCCACAGTGGTAAAACAAGGCTACCTAATTAAACAGAGCTGAATTTAGACATGACTCAGCAGGAAGACCTGTATTAGCATTAGCAAGCTGACTTTAGCTTTTAACTCGAAGCATCACTGTACCTAAGTATAGCTTCACAGACCTGCTAGCATGGTATTGAATAGAAACTTTTTAGAGAAGGAGGAGTTCCTGACAGTTCCTGAATGTGTAGTTCCCACTGTGAAAAGCATGGCAGATGAGGTGTGTTGGTGTGGGAGTGCATTGCAAGTGACACTGTTGGTGACAAAATTGACGGCACCCCTAAGCAGCATTTTGCAACATGCCATGCCTTCTCATTTGCACTTAGTGGGACCATTATTGTTTTCCAATAGGACAACGACCCCAAACACACTTCCAGAGTAAATAAGAGCTATTTGTCCCAAAAGGAGAGTGATGGAGTGCTGGATCTAATGACCTGGCATCTATAATCACCCAATATAATTTGTTTGGCATGAGTTGGACTGGAGAGTGAAGGAAAAGCAGCCAAAAATACTTAACACCTCTAGGAATCCTTCAAGATTGTTGGAAAACCATTCCAGGTGGCTCTCATGAGGCTGACTGTCAGAATGCCAAGAGTGTGCAAAGCTGTCATCAAAGCAAAAGGTAACTCTAAAGAATATAATATAATATAATATAATATATTGTGGGTTGTTTAACATATTCTGATGACTACATAATTCCATATTTGTTTTTTCACCATTTGGAGGTCAGTATTAATGTACAATGTTGAAAAAGCACTGAAATTCTCACAAATCCATATAATGACAATGACAGACAATGTTAATACAAAATATTAATTTCCTTTAAGATATAATAGACAACTAAATCATTTCCATTTGCAATGAAGAGAAATGCAGGTTTAAGCTAGCTCTCTTCACAGCTCTTTTCACAAGACACTCACAACCTCAGTATAGTTCACCGTGAAAATAGATCTATGACTATTTCCAACAGAAGCAATACCGATGTCACACATAGGCCATCTCATAGAAGTACTTTATCAAAGAGGGTATTACTCCAGCATATTCAGAAAGCGATAATCCATAGCAACCTCTCAGCAGATATATACCTTAGAAAAAGCCATTACATACAGCTTTCACAATTTTATTGCTTATGAAAGAAGAACTGTAATCCTTCACTGTAGGCTGAGGTATTAGTTAAGCTCTTCTGTGCTTGATTGAACAAAAGCAACATTGTTTGTGCAAATCAATTCAACTTGTTATTGGGAGAACATAATTCAGAAATCTATGGGGAGTGATTCTCTAAAACAAAACTCACTGTATTGGTTCAAATAAACTAACTACTATAATCCAGCAGCATCTGTGAAGTAAATAACAGAATATTCATTCAGTGCTCACAAAGCCTGTATGCTCACTGAATATTAGGCTTGATTGTGTATTATTTTCGCCTGCATTCATCCCACACACTTCTCTGTTCTGTCCTCCCTCACTTTCGATCTGATGTCCCTGTCAGCACTGTCCACCTGAAATAAAGTTAGCCCTTTTATCAGATAGTGGTGAGTGTGTCGGTGCCGATTAAAGCTCTTCTGAACAATTGCTTTTCTTCACGAAAACAAATTGAGCTATATATTATAGTCAAAACCCCTTGCCTGAGAAAAAGGGGGTTCCTAAAACTAAAAGAGAGTACTGCTGTTTGCTAAATTATACGGCATATAACGATAGGAATTTCCTACTTTGAAAAACAGTATGGCAAATTGTCTGGTATTTCATGTAAATATACGTTTTCCTTAGCTGATTAAAGCTTCAGATGCTCCCCTTTAGGTGAGAAAATGACTCTCCAGTTTTGTCTGTGCTATGTGGTTAATTGTAAGGCTGAGTGTGCCTCAGTATTTCTTGGTTACTGAGAAGCAGGAAGAATGAAAAAGCCTTTCTACCTTTTATTGGCTGGAGGTACTGCAAAATTCAAGAGTTTAACCTCAGGATACTTTATCTGTCTTCGCCTTCTGTCATTCATGGATGTTCAAAAATATGACCATCCCATTTTACCACAAAGAAAACCACACCATTATCTTGCAGTAATGTTGCATCACTGACATGCAAGAAATACCCTCCTCATAAAAATGCCCACTTTATAAATACACAATGACAATAAAGAAGAAAAGTTTTGTGCCTGTATAGGAGGACAGATAAAAAATTTATAATACTAATTAATACTAATAAAAGTTTAATTCTTCAAATTATTATTGACTTTCTGAATGTGTAAGAATGAGGATTTTTCCTTATGTAAATTTATTTAAGTGTTTTGGACATCGAACCAAACCACCCAATCATAAAATCTTCTCAAATAAATTGTTATTTCACAATAGCAACATACTGTACATTGAGATTTTGTTTCTGGTTAATAACTTTGGAAAACAATATGATAAAATTGCCTGATATAAAAGGGACAATAATGATAAAGTCATACTACCCAGTATAATATTACAATATGTTACAATAGGTGGAGACTGCTATAGAATAGTCAAGTTCATGAAATTCTACAGAAAACACTTAATGTAACTTTTGACATTAAAGCCCTGGAAGTATCAAAGATATGTGTCATAATTGAACGCATAACTGAATCTCTTACAAGAGTAACAACAAGTAATTTATTGCCCAGTATATGGCATGTCTTATGGTCAGTGGTCAACAGACTGTAAGCAGTTTAGGATGAGCAATTTTCTAGGGCTTAAGACACAGACTCTGAGCATTGCTGGCATCACTGTTGAGTTATTTGTGCCCCACAGAATCCAGATGGTTGATGTGGATAAAAAAAAGAAATATAAGGAAAGATTTAGACAAGGTGGCTGGAAGGACAGGAAAGATTATGTAGAGGTCTGCTAGTGGTACGTAACAACTCAATGCTGAAGTTCTGATTTCTTTTTTTCACTCTTTATTCCCCTTGTTTATTTATTTCTTTGACCTGTGACCTGCTGCGGTCTCTCCAGCATCTGCCCACAGGGGAGCTAAAGGAGATTAATTGAAAGATTTTGATTTCTTTTAGCTTTAGCTTGGCTGACTCCAAGACTCCCCCCACCTCTATCCACCCCTCCCACTTCACAATCGCTCAATCTTTTGTCATGCAGCTCAATCTGCCTCATTCAGACAACACTGCTCAGACTGAAAACCAAAAAACACTACCAATACCGTATGGTAACATATTCCATTGTAGATTTGAGAGTCTTCTGCTTTATCCTAGGAGTGCAGAATTATATTTATCGTTTATAGAAGAGATAAATAAAACAAGCTGGCGAAGAAAAATTACAAGTCTGTGTGGGAGGGTGTGAAGATGAGGACACAATGAGCTATATAAAAGATATCAGTCATTGGGAACATAAATGTATAATCAATCTTTATCTCCCTTAAAGTACAGTGAAATACTACTTTTCCTATTTGCCAGTGTGCTAATGCGATTTTATTCAACAGTATCACTTATACTGTAACAGAGTTCTGATATAGGGGTCCCAAAACAAGGACACTACACATATGACTCTTAAAACATTTCACACATACAGAATGACAGCAGAGACTGAAGGATGTAATTCTTTTCCACCTTTCATTAATGTGATTTTCCCAGACAGCAAAGTGATAGGGACATGCATGAATTACAACAGAGGTAGGTGGAAAAACTGTGGAATGGAGGAAACACAGCTAAGGAAATCACAGGAGAGGAAGACGAAGGTGTAATCTGGTACCTTGTAAAATTTGTAATCTGGAGTTTTGAAGGTGAACTTTCAATGTAGTTATTTCTGGCTCTGGGCACTTCTCTGAAATCTGTTCCTCTAGCTCACGTGATTCTGTGTGTCACAGACAAATGCAAGTGCGAGTGCACACACATACACACAAAAACAAAACTTCACTATTGCACAAAATTTCCAATTTTCATGAAAAGGTCAAGTTGCTTGCTACTCTTTCTGAGTCAATTGATTGTCATTAATTCAGCATTAAAGGGCTTAGACTAAAATTAGCTGATGAAGAGAAGTGTGATCTCAAATAATGTCAAATATTATGGCTTACAAAGATGACATTTTGCCAAAAAATCATAATTTCATACCATGTTAACAGACAGCAGTCAATGTCTTGAAATGTCAACTGAGACAAATCCAGTTCAGCAACCTTAAACTGCCTTTAACTTAATATATTCTATATTAGCTAAAACCTATCAGATCCATCACCAAATCACATGCACACATGTACAAATGTGCACACACATACACACACACACCCCAATCTACACCATGAGCAAAATGAGTGCCTGCCTGGCACATGTGTACAAACTTAAACACACAGACACATACACAGACATGCCCATGGGTGCCATAATGACACCATCTGATTTAGTGTATTGATCAGGGGCTGTAAGCTGCACAAGGTCCTTGGAGAGTGTAGCATCACATAAAAGACAAGATTACTGCTTATCAGCTTGGGCCAAACACAAGGTGACCTTCACTTTACTGCCTCCTGGTCCAGTCTGTTACAATTAGTCGCATGGGTGAAGAGATAAGTGTGTGTTCCAGGATTTCTCTGTGTGGATACCATCAATGTGTGCATGTACAAATATCTTAAAGCACTTTCGCAAGAAGAACTTAAAAAGCAGTTTGTCTATATATTTATATATATATATATATATATATATATATATCTTATATCTA
>OMLM01003227.1:99189-117041 GCA_900302695.1 Helostoma temminkii | reverse complement strand
AGAGCTCACTGTGGCCTGCAGTCGGTAAATACGGTACACGACCATGGTAACGGCTAAATGCCACAGCACAAGTGGAGCACATTTTACCCACTGGGAACTCACACGACAAATCCAACTAAATGTCAAAAGAATATTCAAATAAAGTATTGTAACTCCAGGGGAATGGCAGTTTTGTCCTTTTTACCTGTTCCTAACAAATGTGGATTATGAGAAAATCAATTTGGAACATCTCATGTAAAAAAAAACTGAACTTGGGCAAGTTTAGTTCCAATTTGTGACCATGGAATAAACCATGATTGGTGATTATTCAAGGCAGAGAACAGCACAGTAACACTTATTATAAACAAATTATTATTAACAACATAAATCCTACGCGGTAATAACTTTCACCGGCTCTCCCTTTTGCTGTTCTATTCCATTCTCTCATCTGTCATCCTGCATCTTTGTATACCTGGCTCATCTTGTGCGTCTGTGCTGCTATCATTAGCTTGCACCTTTGCGTTAGAACTGACCCTCATTTCCCTCTGTGCCCCTCATACTATCATATGCTCTTTTCTCTTTCACTATCATTCACTCACCCACAGTCACCCACCTGGGAGCGACAATTAGGGAGGTATTAGACTAGTGAGCCAAACCACCTCTCTCCATGACCTCCCCCATGGAGAAGGCAGGCGAGCCTGGAGAGAACAGTCAGCGGAGAGCTGAAAAAGTGCCAGTGCACAGATGTACACCTTCCTCAAAGGCTGTAACCTCTAAAAACACCAATCTGTACTGAAGGAGAAGCCGGCTGGAAAAAGAGATACATGACACTTGCTGTCTAAAAGTCCAAATGAATCCACAGTGAAAGGTGAGATAGGAAGTGAAATAATTCACACTAGCTCCAGTTGATCTGACCTCCTTAACACTAGCAATAGCTAAACTTTAAAAATAATGAGGTAATAATTCATGCTGAGTTGAAGTTGAAGCAACATAATTCCATTAATTTCACTGACCAAAATAATTAAAAAAAATTATATAATTTAAATCATTTTACCAGAGTTATGCAAAGTACTTGCATAAAAACTGTAATTGTGCCTTTTCTCTGTTGCATGTAACCAAATGCACAGTGCAGCATTATATTATATTTTTATGTGTCAGTGTCTTCATCATGAGAAATGGAACGATAAATCACCTTGCACTCAATGCCATTCATCATTCCAACATTTTAGTTTTAGTGCAAACATTGTAGAGCACAATATAAACGACACTTACATAGGTAACTGTGAATGGACACACAAAATGAGTCTTATGTCCATGAGTCAGTTACACAGGTTACACTGCATGTTGATCTGTCTCTCACCATCACTGAATTCAAATAAAAAGCAACATTTTCTAAAAATGTGTAAAAATGTATAACATTTTTGCTTCACATTTGCTTCATATAACATCAACAATTAATCAATTATCAGAATTGCTTAATTAGCCTATTCATCACCATACTGTGTCAGTGCTACGGCTATTATATATATATATATATATATATATATATGTATATATACAACAGGAAAATATAGTTTGGTATTCGGAAAGTGTGAAGCCTACTGTCAAAGCAAGTTTTGACAGTATTCTACAACTCAATGTGGCCCTGGGGCTCATTTTCCTTCTCAGCATGGTTCACCAATTTATGCAGGATTTCAACAGCATCAGACAATAATTACACAAGTCACGTTTCACTTTTCATCTCTTTGCTGTTATTTTCTCAGAGAAGGTTATGACCTATGAGAATTTCCCTGTGGTTGTAGTTTCAATTCTCTTCAATATTATAAATTTAGGTTTGACTAATTTGATATTACCACATTTTCTGCACAGGTTATTCATGTTTACATAACTTTTCACATTTACATATGTGTATTACTGCAATTAAGTATCGTGAAGTCATATACTAACGTCCCACATGTCATCACACAGATTTTACAGCCATTTCAGGCAAGTTTACTCTAATTTTATCAATGTTTAGAAAAACACTCATATGCCCCCTGACTTTGTGTTGACTGCACTGAAGCTTGAGAGCAGCTAATGAAGATGTAAATCAGCAATAAAGAGAAATCTAACTGCAAAAAAACAAACAAGCTGACAGCTAAAGTGTAAAGACAGATGGTGGGCCAGGAAACGAAGGAGAGGAGAGGACAGGAGAGGAGAGGAAAAGCAAAGTGGAAAAGAACATTGAAGAGCAGAGAGAAGAGTAAAAGAGTGGGTACAGTAAAAGCTCTCCTCTGTGTTGGCACACTGCCGGGCCCTGGACAGAGATGCAGCTCGCTGCTTTCCGCCTACTGACCGCCCCCTCATCTGAACGCTCACTTTGCATTAAGGGCCCCAATCAAATATTCATTTTCCAAAACCAGCACTTATATAACCAATACAATAAGTGTGTCTCTGTTCCGACCCGACTGAACAGAACAATGCGTTACACCCAGCAGGGAGCAAACAATCATCTATACAGCAAACACAGGGTCAGCAGCACTGGCCCACTCAGAATAGATGCTATTCTTGAATAGTTTACAAGCTCTTCCTCTAGAGTGCTCTTTTGCAGTTAATTAATGAATAAATCACTTGGAAATAAAAGTAAAAGGCTCAGTTCATGAAACTAAGAAATGAGTAAACATAGAAATGCCCTGACGGAAAAGGAGATTATAGAGGAGAGAGGTTGCTTTGCTCTTGACAGTTACTCACCATGGCGCATTACTGTGTGTATCTTTTAGTCTAAACTTGCTGAACAGACTTACTTACAAAACATTTGCAAAGCCAGTTGTAGTATTTTAGAATCCACGATTGCTGCAGGAAGCATTCCCAGAAACCTAGAAGCATGTTTCCTCTTCTTCCCTGCCTCGTGCAGCTGCCTTTCTTGGTGCACCACTGCCATAGAGTGTGAATGAGTGGAATACTGGATGATGAAACTTCCAGAAAAATGTCGGAAAGCTCATTGGTACTTCCAAAACATTGTATTTTCCATATACAGCTTTGTCCCTTTAACACACGTTCTAACAGATTTCATCTTATCGCAATCCCAATCTTTTAACAATGGCAGGTCTCTTGAAGGTTTCAGCGCTTTACAACACAGGGGCCAATACATTTTGTCACCATGGTAACTAACCTTATCAGCGGACAGCACTGAACGTCTTTGTTATTTGTCAGTTAACCTCATGGATTTGACCTTTGCGACGCCATCTTAACAGAAAGGCACTAATCCAGGGTCCTGGCTGGACATCACAGCATGCATACTGCCAAAGTATATCCAAAACACTGTGTACAGATTATTCCTGCTCAGGATGAATCAATAGCTATTTGAAAGGGGTATAGTGCCTGCTCTTCATATAGTGTCATATTATAGCACAAGTAGTTGCCATTGGAAAACTTTGTGGGAAAGACGGTTAACATGAAAACCAACATTACCATGGTATTCACTCTGCTCAGGCTCTTTGAATATGTTTCAGTGATTTGTGGGTTATTACCATTAAGACACTGAGGTTGAAGTAGTGACTGACAGATACCACATATTGAAACTCACCGCTATTCCTTAACCATTAATCGACCACAAGCGAAAGCCTTGATGCTTTCTAAGAACCTTTCTCAATGGCAATTAAGTCTGAATATGAATCAAAGTTCAATAATTTTCCATGCAATGCTTCCTTGAGTTTGGACTTTTATCTTACATTAGAGAGTTTGAAATCCCAACAGTAGGCTTTGGCAGCTTGATGTGCATTTCTTCATTTTATGTCTCCATCATCCATCTCCGGGAAGTGAATGAAACAGAGTGTCTACCATCTACACTTTCATAACCTAGATGCTACTGTGTGGGGGAGAAGGCCAAATTCTCCACTGTTAAGTGGTCAGTAATGACAAAGTAATTCAATCCGAGCAGGTTTTTCTCTATCCACTCAAAACTTCCTGTACAATCCCTCCTTGTTGTGGGCAGCTTTCCGGAAAGCACACCAAGACATCTTAGTGACTCAACCGCCAATGATGCAATGGCTATTAGAATGCAATTAGTGTTGCAATTGTTTGTTAATTGAATTGGCTTTTAGGCTTAGGGGGTTGTGAAAATAAAGCATATAGGCCACATCTTAATCTTGCGACATAATGTGTGTGGTACTGCCTGCAGAGGGAAGGCAGTGATGCCAGGATTTAAGAACAGTCTAAATTTTGGGCTAATCCCCATCAGAACACAAGATTAGTGTGTGTAGGATGAGCTCCAAGGCATAGGATGAGAAAGACAGAACCAGGCAGATGATGAGGAAAAAGCTCTATGTTTAAGAGAAAACACAAGCTTTTTTTGTTCTGGCACGCATGGAACATCATGCCTCTGAAACCCAAGAAGATTGTGTCTCTGTGTCTACTGATGTCTGAAAATCAAGACCTGAGGTGTTGAGTGTGAAACAGAGGGCGTTGTTGCAAAGGTCATACTTGTTTGCTTGTTATAGTTCATAGTTCACAGGTCAGACTCTGCTTGTCATAAGAGAAGGTTTATTAGGTGGTAGAATGTCACAGAGCTAGAGCTGCAAATCTAGAAGAAGTGGTAGGATATCAAAGTGCCGACAAAGCATAACTGGTGAGGTCCAAGGGACACCAGAGCCCCCTCAGTGGTGTTTGGCTACTATAATTGGAGACATTCTCATCTGAGGTTTTTCCACAGAAGGAAGGAGACACAAAAGGAAGAAGAAGGAAGTTTAAATGTAGCTGCTAGTAAACCAGAGACGTTCCTTTACTGTGTGTTGAAGGGCATGGGAGCACCTAATTATACACTTCACCGGTTGCTTGTCATTCGTATAATGCTTTGTAAACAAACACTATTTGTGACATAGTGTTCCTAATAAAAATGATTAAGCAAATTCCTACTTATATTCCTTTCATTTTGGAGATCGCAGTGTTCAGTGTCATGTTTTTGAAACCTTTTAGTGCAATGTTCTGTCCTGCATGCCGTGATCATTAAACACATTGAGCACTTTCCCACTATCTCCTAACTTCTTTCAAAACTTTTCTACCAAACACTTTTGCTGCAAATGCTGTCGTAAACCACACATACATATATGCAGTACATATACAGTACTCATGTAATTGGATTAACCTGGAGTCAAATGCTTAGTGGACATGCAACACTTACTCAGACAGGTTGTACAGCAACTCTGACCATGCTGCTTGTTAAACTCTTCCTCTTACACATACACACACACACCCGAGCAGAGAGAAATCAAAGTGAATATCCCTCTCTACATGTGTAATGATGTTATGAATAATGAATGTTCTGCACCATTGTCTGTAGTGAAGGTGCAAAAGGCAATGCAGTGCCAACGTATGTGTTTCATCTTATGAGAGTGACAGAGAGTTCCTAAGTTTAAATATTGATTTTGTTTTACCCCTTCCATTTTGTAGATGTGTACAGTATCTCTGTCCATAGTTTCATGTTTGCTTCCATCCTTGTATGAATGTTAATGAGTTAAATGCTACACAATATGCACATCGGTGACATTGTCACGTTGTGCGCATATGTTCAGTGTTGCTTTACATCAAGAGAGAGTAAAGAGAGAGAGAGTAAAGTGACAGGTCGGCCGGATGCCAACAACCATCCTCTTATTAACTGTCATTGTTGTCTTTTCCAGGAGTGCACTCTGAGTGCACCCAAAGACATGATGAACCTGGAGACAGCACGCTTCACTGCCACTTCCTCAGCTGTTGAGTCTGTGGGTTTTGGGTGCACGCAAAAAAGTACATCATGACATTTTTCTGTATAAACTGTTCAATGCATGACTGAAGGTGTTCTCACTGCTCAACTCAGAGATGAGTTCATACAGTAGATAAACGGTTTGTTGGACTTTACATTACAGAATAGGAATAACAAGGTAATATCCTTTTAATATCTTGAGATTATGAGAATATTTTGTTAATATTTGGCTTTAATGTGTGTAAAAATTATGCAGAGCAAAAATAACAAAAATGACAAAAAGATGAAGAGTTTAATTTTTAGGCATTTACCATACAAAACAATATGAACTAGGTAGTTTTCGGGTGCAACACTGCTTTAAGGTTATTATACCAAAACTTCCACGTTTCCATATCAGAAATACAGTTGTTATTGTTTTTTGCCTTGCTGTTCGATCAATGAACACAACTTAAATCATATGTTTTTTCAGCCATGTCATATTTGCAGAACCATAAATTCTTTTCTCCTAATACCTGATGTATTTCAAAAAGTTGATTTTACTTTTTTATGTAAGATGCTTTTGAGTGAAAAGTTTTTTGAGTGGATGATGAGGGCACTGTGTGGTCAAAATGCTTCCCCTCTGATGGCTAGGAGCATTTCCATATCCCATAACACCCAGCACTTTAGGGAGGCTCTAATTCCTAACAATTAGCAGCTTCCTCCAGAGTATATCGTTAATATCCGCAAAACCATTTTGGCCAGCTGCTGCATATAACCTCGTGCTAATGCATCCTTTCCTGTGTTGCACATCCTAACATGGCTGTGTTCTAATATAAAACCAAAAGGACAACTGTCTTTACATTTCCTACCTTTTTATGATTAAGCAAAATAATCAAAATAATTAAATAGGTAAATAAATAAATAATGTTTGCCTCTAGAAAAAAGCTGTAGCACTGCAAGAACACGGGATGCTACACTAAATTGTGAGATGTATAAGCAATGTGAAGTTCTACCATAAAAGCAAATCGATACATATTCAGAACATGATTTATGAATGCAGGCAGTTACGGGAAGTGTGCCAGTTTCCATGCACGCTGCATGGGTTTGGATAAAGTAGAGCCATGAATCATTTTCACATGGCAAAAGCTGTGGATAAATCACAGTTGGTCTGCATTGAGCCACGAGCTGGTGCTGGCCACTAGATTGAGTCTGCAAATTGCTGCGGAGATGGACGTAGTGTTATAATGATGGTTTGCTTTTCCTTCCTGAAATGGGTCTCATCATAGGACACATGCAAATTCTGTCCAGGCTAAAAGATACTTTCACACAGCGTGAACGGGATGGTGCAACCTAATCTGTATGACAAGACACTGCATCTAAATAAGACTAAAGTCCTTGACAGGAAAACTAATTTCCCCTACAGACCTTTAAATACACATACATGTTCCGTGTCCCACCCATACTGATAAGCAGGGACTTATCATGATAATGGCCTTGTTAATAAAGTGTGACGTGCTTGAGACCAGTGGCTGACGCAGCTGATGGCTATCAGTGGATGGAGCTACCAGTGGTGCAGTAATAAAGTCAATATTTCCTGGGACACACTGCTAGGACAAGGATGAGCCTCACTATATATTTGCACAATATAGTTGGAGTCTATATCTTTGTGTGTGTGTCTGATTATATGTCTGCTTATGTAATGTGATTATGTTTTGTGATGATGGCTTAGTGAACATATGGTAAATGCGCTGTAGTGTATGTACAAAACTATATTCAGGTACAATAAAGAAGAAGGTTTACACACCTAAGTCAACAACATGTTTCATTTTATTTCGTTTACTCTGTGTGATCGTTTGGGTGTGAGAGCCATCTTCTTTGTTGTGATAGGGTTTTTGACTTTAGAGTAGTTAAACACACCCCAGGCCCTGTTTTCTGTCTTTGGTTGAGTGGGCTGTTCTTTACTTCTGAATCTATATAAAGCACTCAGCTAGTGATGCAAAACAAGAGATCCCACACTGCTTCCTGCAATCAACAACAAAGCATCATTCATCTCCTCACGTTAATCATGGTTTTTTTGTGCAGAGTACAGCAAATTACAATATTCAATAGTAACAGGAGATCACAGCGGGGCCTCTTGACTAGTAGTAGGCCTGCCAAACACACATCACACATATTTAACTGCCATCATTGAGAAACAAGCACATGTAGGATGTTACCTCTCATTACAGCCAGCAATTTAATGGGATGAGGGTGTGGGGAACACTCTATAATGTGTTGGTTATATCAGGCTCCATACTGAACCTCATTAAATCTCCCTACCTTTCAATCACTGACAAGATTGCTAATAGCAATGGACCTCAGAAACTCTGTATGGGCATTCGTCATAAGAGCCAGCCAATGCATTCATTAAAACCAGGCTATAGGCAGACCACGCAAATTCTGCTCACGTCCTTTTATATGGCAATGAAAGCCTTCAGGTGTGTCAGAGTGTCATATAATCAGCTTGCGTTAAATTAGACCAAGGCTAATGTCACCCCAATCACAACAGGGGGACTAATTACTGCCACCCATACTGTCATTCCCCAGAGATGCGAGGTCACAAGGAGGGTCTGGACCAAGTGGTAAAAGACAGTCACTGTTACTTCTCCAGAGAAGATTCTATCTATCTATCTATCTATCTATCTATCTATCTATCTATCTATCTATCTATCTATCTATCTATCTATCTATCTATCTATCTATGCTAGTCAAGGTGACTGACTGACGCTCTGACGATCCTCTGCACCCACTACTGAGAGCTACAATTCACAATTCTTCTAGCATTATGCCAATTATGTGTCATTCAAAAAGAGGGAAAAACACATCATTCACCAAATGCTCTGCTATTTCTGTCAAACAGGACAAGTATAGCGAAATGGGGTGAGAAGGAAGCAGCGGAGACAGGAGGGATGAAATAAAGACAAGGAAGTAAGGAGAAAAAGAAGGAGATGTGCACAACCACATAAAGCTGCCATTAATCACTGTCCTGCATGCCTCATGTGACAAATGAAACAGAATAATGGTTTCTGTGAGGAGGAAAATATGGCCTAGAACGTCACTCATACTGTAATGATACCCTCACCCATCCACCATTACTTGAAGTCAAATTAATACCATCTATGGGAGCCTTCTTAAAGGCTGTGTGACCCTGTGCCACACGACCCTGTAATAGATTAAACAGCTCAATCACACATGTGACAGAATTTATATGAAGCCATTGTCAATTTTCCCCTGCAATATTAATTCCTTAGTGATGACTGCATTCGCTCTATAAACACAAGTAAACTGTTCAGCATAATGATGAAATCACTTTTCACATGCACCTGGCTTTTCCTGAGAGGTTCTGTAATGTGAAGCTATTACAGCAAAGAGGCAAGTTGTACTTAACTTTACTGCAATGTACAAAGTTGTGAGAAGTCTCATTAGATACATGGCATATCCCAGAATTAATGAATTTTACATACCCTAAGCAAGAAGCAAACAAAAAAATCCTCACCAAAGTACACAATTGTCTTATGAATAAATCTGCCTTAATGCTAACATCTGACACTCCCCGTATTCAGAATGACCTGGTTTTATTCTGTGTTGCAAGATGTCTGAACCTTGAAGCTTCTGTAAGAATGGGGTTTTAGAAGCACAAGCTAACAACGCTAATGTTTAGCAAGCCATAGCGAACAGTTACCATCCTTTGTTATTTGTGTATGTTTCTACTTTCAATGTGTTAAAAGGCACATTCAACTGTGCTGGGCTGAGCAGCAAAATAAAACATTGTGTAAAGTAACTATTGAGTCTCACTATTGTTACTACTGTAAGTACAGTAATTGTCAGTAAGCAACATGTAAGTAATATTTAACTGTAACATTAACATTTTTCGATCAACTCACCACAAACACACAAACTATGCATTTCTGCAGGCTATCGAGCATATTGTATATGGGTGTATTCTTACAAAATCTAACATTTTCTATTGCTCTGTTTCATGCATGTAGTGAAGATAGAAATTCAAAAGCCATTCATTCACACTACACAAAGAATAACAAATGTTCCATCTCTTCTGTGTGTATCATATTCAGATGTTCAACACCACATCAAACCCTGTGTTTGTTCATAACTGATGCATTGTGGAGGCTGATACAATATTGTCTCATTGTTTGGCTAAAATAAAAGGATGGCGCACTGAACATGTTTGGAGTGGTGCATTGCATGGACTTTGTTTTGCATGAGAAAGTAGCTTCACACATGCTTCACAGCTCCTGGTTCTGCTTTTCCTCAGGCTTTTAGATGAAATGTCAGGATATTATGAGGTTTGAGGGGACATACAGCATGTGTGTGTCTGTTAACCTTGATGTATGAACATAAAAGAGAAGGCCTAAAGGCAATAAGAACCATGTGCATTGATCCACAGCAGTTATATGATCTGCTTAAATACTATGATTCTCTGTGGAGTATTCTGTGGGAGTTTTCATGTGTTTCTGCATAAATGTGTGGGTCTATGTCTGTGTATCTTTCTATGTAGGTGTTTGTGTTACTCTGTATGTGTCTGCTCCAGCTTTGGTCAAGTACGGTAATATGTAGCCATTGCTATTTGTGAAGTAAATAAAAGAGAAGGGAAAATGCTAGGAGAGATTGCTTTTAAACCACCAACACCATTTCACTGAAAACTGGTTAATAATCCCATTCAGGTAGAAGAAAAACACAAGTCCCTTTCTCTTTCTCTGTCATTGCTTCTGTGTAAATTAGACAGGTTCAATGATCTGCATGAAACAGAAAAGGAAAACAACCCCCAAAATTTGCCTCAATGATGTTGTAAATACCACCAAGTAAAGAGTGTGCACATCTGCATAACTTCGCTTGGAGTGCTTTCTTTACCCACAGAAGCCCATTAGCTTGTCATTTGCGTTCTTTATAGTCATTCAGCTTTTGCACGTGGCCCGTGGCAGTGTGGAGCAGCTTGCTCCACATGAATAACAATATCTGATTATTCAGACCAAAGCCAAGTGACTCAGCTGTCTGTACTGTATTATATCATCTCATTTCTTCCTTCCTTTTTGTTCTTTCTTTCTGCTGCACATCAACCACTTAGCGTCTCTACTTTCTCTCTTTCAGGTTTCAGGTTCTGTCTTTCTCTAGTGGGTTACAGATTGTGTTGTTCATTTCTCTACATCGTCTGGTTGCCCTGTCTCTGTGTCTCCTTTGCGTATGCGCGTGTGTGTATATTCTCTTATGGATGCAGAAAAGCTAACTTTGCCGATGGCCATGTCAGCTTGCTGTTGTGTGGGCGGGATCACAGAAGGATGAAGGGGGAGTCTGCCACATTCATAGGACAGGTACAACACATTAAAGTAAGTCCTGCTGCTGAGGCATAAAAATAAAGCCTGGGACAGTGTGCCCTCAGGGACAACCTTGTCTGTTTCCACCTCAGAATACACTTCAATCTCCAACTGGATAAATTTAGACTAAGCAGCATTTTTCATTTTTCTCATTTTTCTCATTTTTCTTATTTTACAAACTATAAATGGCTATCTGAACAAACTTATAATTTGCTAGATAATTTATTTGTCTATTAATTACAAACCAGGACAGACTTAGACAGTGTAAGGTTTATCTGTACAAAAATCTATATTTGTAAGAATAATACTGACACTGAGAATATAGATATACTGTAGAATATTATTTTAAACAGCAGACAAACTGTTGTATGTGTTTATAGTGCAGCCAACAAACTCTTTTAATTTTGTTTGGTTTACATTAGCAAAATTTTAAGTGGTATAACTTTCAATGTGTGTGACTGAATATACTGGGTACAAACAAATTAAACACAAAATGAGCTATTGCAGATATTAGGGGAGGAGGAATGAAAATATATGCAACACCTTCTTCTGAGTTGCTTGCATAACGTATTTAAATAAATTGTAGGTCACATAATAAGCAAACCCCACTGTCATGGTTGGACGTGGTGCTCTTTGATAAGCAAATAAGCCTCAGTGAACTCCAAAGCATCTTCCAAGCCAGCTCGCTTCAGATCTGGGCAAAGTGCATCTGAACAACAAAGGTGGGCCTCTCACCAGAGCCAAAGCAACTCCACATCAAAAGACCTCTGTACTTCTCTTTGCCTTTCATTGCTACTCTTTCCTTTGTCTTCTCTCGCTTACTTTCTATTATCTGAGGAGTAACTTCTGTCCTTCTTTTCCCTTTATCTGTACATTTTCCACTGATGAAATGTATCCCCCTCCCCTCTACGCCCAGTACAGCACATAGGAAACTTCTAATGGCATAAATGCAAGGACATATAATCCCTGCATGCCTGCCCTTCTTTCATTTTACCCCCAATACCCGCTTTCCCTTGAGCCTTCATTAACATTCAGCGCCTTTCATTTCACCTCCTCTGGAGCAGGTGACCTGGTGACTTGAAACGTAAAGCTTTAATTGTGGTGATAGAGTGCCCTGTGATGATAGGGGTCACAGCATCATTCTTGCAGCGGGGTCACTGTGTTATTAGCAAATGAAGAGGTGCATGAACACTGGAACAGAGACTCTGTTAGGCAGGTGAGAGAAGTTTTCGATCCCACACAGGCGATTACTAAAAGAACATCAGGGCAGTAACATAATGCTGAATCAGGATATGCCTAATTAATAGAGATATATTAACAGAGCTATCTTGGTCTACTAAATGTTGTGCTCCAGTTCTGACTTGGGGCTTTGTTTGATAATTACCCCACTAATGAGAAGAAAAAGGGGGACCGGGTCAAATCTGTGCTCTCTGTGTCTTTGTATTTTTCTGATGCACTAATTACTACTCAACAACCAATCCCTTATCATTATTGATCATTTCAGCACAAAACATAACAGTGAGACAAACATGAGGACTGTCATCTGTCTAGAGGTATCAAATGTCAAACAGGAGCAAGCGATTCAAGAGAATATTTCATTGTAGGTTAGACAGAAATATGATATACAGGACATGTACTCTCTTATCCTGTAAAAGCTAGTTGGATGTTTTGTGATCTAGGACTGTCACTCATGGATCAAGACCAAATCAGTATCCATGCTATTCCACTGAAAAAAGCCATCAATAATGGAAAGGGCCAGGCAGTGTCTCCTCCTAGTTTACTTTTCATGGGGAATTCAAAAAAGAACAGATGGAAATCAATCTGGGTAAGAAAAGACAGCAGGTGCTTTGGCTTCATGGACGGGCCAGGGATTGATCAGGAAATGGAAGAGAGGCAGTGGGCACACACCAAGACCTGGGCCAGTGGCCAGAAAAAACGCAGCTGCACAATTCCCACTGTCGTGGCCAGGGTTTTGGTGAGGCACCTCCATCTTGTGCTCAGTGTGTCTAACACAAGTGATCTGCCAAGTCCTCCTTTTAATTAACTACTCCATACAGATGCATAATTACTCCTGTAACGTCCTCTAATCAGTTGCTTGCTGGTGCATACCATATTTTTCTGCCCTTGTTCATTGTTCATTACCTTGCTGTTGTTTCTCCTTATGCAAAGGCAACTCAGCATTGACTGTTTTGGACAATGGGGAGAGCAAGCTAAGGCAGTGGCAACATCACTTCAGATACGTTTGGCACATACTCAATACACTAGCAGTTGTGAAAGTGAGAGAGTGGAATTAATTTACGAGGTGTTATTGCCTTAAATGTGCTTACATGCTGCACAATCTGTCCCATAGTCACTTCTGTTTGGATGTATTCACCAGCTTCTGTGTGGTCTGTCTCTATAATCAGGCAGCTGTATCACAGTAAGGGAAGAAACATAATTGTATGCTTTCTTTTTCATTCAGCCCAATCCAGTGTGAAGTGTGAAAGTATCCACTGTTGTCTTGGTTACATCTTCCTTCTTGTCTTTTGTGTCTCTATAAATAAAACTGAAGGGTATGAATGCAGAGGAAGCCCCCGTTCATATGAGTCAGTTGGAACACAGTGTGAAGCATCAAGTAGCAAAAATGAATGACAGAATAAAAATGAATCCAGCTATGATGAACATCATACAAACTGTCCTGATCTAGTTTAGGAGGTATGGTGGGACACACGATTAATTTGAACGACACAATCTGTCACTGTATCAATAATACAGACTAGTAAATCAGCATAAATAAATAGTGAGAACAAATACCCAAAGCAACTTGACACAATGGCATGTGGTTCCCATACTTGTGGTAGCATGACCTTCTCTCAAGCCAGTGCATTGAGGGACTGGAACACAGACATGGATCCTCCTGTGAGTGTTGCTGTTGATCCAACCTTGAAGGTGGGATCTTCTCAGAATTGCAACTTAATTTTATACTAAAAGCATCTACTGCTGTTGTTGGTTGTACTGTATCTCCTGTACATAATCTGCACCTGTTTTCTCGGACACACAAACAAATCATATGTTGCACTGTGTGTTCGTTAAGATAAACAAAGTGAAACAAAAAAACATGATTGCACACAAAAAAGTGTTTCACAATAGCATATGATTTAAGTCATTATTTCAATATTAGTATGCATGGTTTTCAGTATTTATACATATTTTGTATTGCTATGCACCCGCATAATCTAGCAACTCCTCTTTGCTACTGCGCCGCATAATCTAGCAACAACTGAGTTGCTACAAGCACAATTCCAATATTTGTATTCACGCTTCAGTTTGTCCACAACAGTTAAGCTACTGGAAGCAGAAGTAGATTTAGTATATGCTGAGTGATGTGATTAGAGCATCTTAAAATGGTTTATAATATTGTATAATCACTAAAATATTTATCTATCCTGTACAGATTAATCATAATGTTATTATAATAAGAGGAGTCTATAATGTTTTTGCCTTCTCATTCATTTTAAATAGGGTGGCCAAAACATTAAAAACACCTCTCAGTATAATGCACTCTAGTACAACTGTAATGACCTCAGTAATGAACACACTGTTAACTCATTACCTTTTTGACAGTTTCAACCTAATAAAGAGAGAAAATAATGGTATAGTAAAAGTAGAAGTTATGACAGAGCTGCTGTATTAGATTACACAGATTGTACCGATGTGGCTAATCAAGTGGATGGTGTGAGTATATCATACGGACAAGTGCAAATGCATTGATGGGTGCAGTATATATATGTGCTAATATAAACACTTGCGTTGTATACAGTACTAAACATAGGCACTACTGTTTGCTTATAGAGTTACTGTGTCTCATATGCATATACATTAAGAAATCATCTTGCATGTTTTCCCAATGACTCACATGTAAATCATGCAAAGCAGGAATAAAAACATCCCGACCACAGTGGTTGCTGCAGATGGGCTGCTCCCATCTTCCCCTCTGAGAGTTGTAACTGCCTGACTGGGATGGGTGGGTGATGTCACTGATGCTTTCCGGTGTGCTGCTCTTGTAATAGAGTCAATTTAGCTCCATGCTGAGCCTTTTCTGACCCAGCCTCATCCCATGAAGGACACATTAGTCCCCCCCGCCCTTCATTCCACCATCCCATTTCTTTCTCTCATCTCTCTTCCACTTCCTGATGCACTCTCTGATGATTTGCTCTAAGCCTCACGACTCGTATATACATTTACATTTTGTTTTCTATGCTGTAATTCATCAGATTTCCCATATCCCACCTGACCAACAACCCACTTACCCTGTTCAGTCTCAGTTATATGTTTTCAGCTCATCCCTGCATGAGGCTATAAACATAAATTTTAAAAGGTATATCAACGTCAAATGAAAACTGATGGATAAAGTCTTCAATCAATAGAAATGTATGATTTGACAGGGCTTTAAAAATATCTACACCACACTAACACATAGACACAAACTTATACACATATCTTCCACAGCCTAGGAGTGTATTTTGCAATAAAGTAAACATCACTTTCACTAGGTTGTGCAGATTCTTGGAAGCAGCTGTGTAGTCTGTTTAAATACACCATTACCTAAGGTGAGCACACTGCTCCCTCCTTTCAAGCTGCTTCGGCTTTAACCTCAGACAAGCTTCCCATTCTCTCTTTTTTGAAAATAAAACCTCTGTTTTAACCAGAAGCATAAATTCATGTTGCCATCCATCTATATCCATCATTATTCATTCTAGTATCTCCAGAAGTATGAAGTATTTTCCTTTTGCAGTGCTCTAGCCAGAGTTCCATGAGCTCCATTAGTAATATACACACACTCAGTCAATCTCCAGCTCCATGCTCTCCATCTCTGCCTCATGACATATCAGGATGATAAAGTGATACTCAGACAGTTTTTTAGCTGAGCTAAATTTGACTTGTCGCAATGGAAACTCAACTTTAAAAAGTCCACACTATGTTTATGCCAGATTAGCACAGGTGCATGCATGGCTCACTTGGTAATTTGTATTAGGTGGTAACATCAGATACATCAGATGATGTGATGACTTGCACTCTTAAGGCATGAGCCTGTTGATTTGTCATTCTTAGTTCACTCAGGGGGACGCAGGGTGTACACACACAAGCAGGATCGCAATTTAAAAGATTCAAGTGCCTGAGAAAAATGGTTGGATACCATTTCACAAAATATTAACCAAATACAAATGTAAATAAAGACAAATATAAGGCATTTTTTCTGGTGAATAGAACAGCAGAGGATAATTTCAAACATTTCAGAGTGCGTATGCCCTGTAGACGGCTCAGTGTCCTCATCCCAAACAGAACTATTTGTTATAATTACTCCTACACACTACGCGTTGTCACACTTTCTGCCTAACCAGCTAAACGCAAAAGTGCCTCCTATGTATAAAACCAGAAATATGAGATACAACCCACATTTTGAACTTCAAAATAAGAAAGAACACAAAGCCTGAGGGCTGTTCAAGTGAAAAGTAGTTCACATGATGAAGAGAATACGTGATAAGGGGGACTACTTTGCTGTTCACTCACTGCTTAGGATGAACAAGTGCTTTGCAAGACTGAGGATAAACACACGCAATTATTTAAAAGAGAGGCAGAAAGGAAGTCACAAACTACAATCAACAAATCCAACATTATTTAATCTGACAACATTATTAATGAAGCTCTTGCATCGAACCATACATTCAATAAATGAAGATAGGAAATTATTTAGAGGCTATTGATTGCACCTAGTAGTGTGTTTTTCCTCAATGTTCAGCCGTGTGTGTGGCCTAGCAACAAACATTCTGTGAAGCGGTCTGGCTTCAGTTGCAAACAGGAGGAAAGGAGAGGAGACAGGCTTCCAAGTTATCAGTAAAACTTTGTGGATGGCAGCCATCTCCTTGTTATGGTTAGAGTCATAACCTTAACCAAAGCGCCATCGCAGTGAAGCTGTCTCTCCCACACTTCTTCATAATAGGCTTTTATTCCTGCAACTGCTGCACTCTGTTTCTCTATGGCTAACCTCTCACTCTGTCTATGGTATTTCCCAGCCCTTTCATTTTTTTTCTCCAGCCAAAACTGAATGCTTGTGATTTGAATCACGTTGCAATTCAAGAAAATGTCCACACTATCAATATTTGATATGAAAGTACATCTCCCATACTAACTCCTCTTTAAGACTAATACTTCCTACTAGATAAGAGTGAGTGCTTTGTCACTCCACAGAGCAGATATCTGCAGCTGATAAGTTTGAAGATTTTCATTATCATACTATTCAATTACATAAAAACAGTCTCAGCAAAACATCACCTCAGCCAGAGTTAATGTTTAAACTAAAAGACAGCAGAAAAAGATGGACATTTACTTTACATTTACTACCGACGGAGTATTTAATGTGTTTAATGTGAGTTTGCTGCAGAGCACTTGAGCTGCAACATGCTTCACATAACAGTGTGCCTGAATATCTACATGGCAGGCTACAGTGTGTTGGATTTGCACTAAACATGCACACACCCACATGTGATATGCACACATGAATGCAGTATTCGCTAATGTAATCTGCAGGCTGTGTACACTACGTCTTTCAGAACATGGCCCTGCAGGGACAAACTGGTAGCCCCCTTGCACAGGGTTACTGCAGACATACAGAGTATTCTTCCTGAAAATAGATGGCACACTATTTTTATCTACACATGTGATAAAAATCACATGTGTAGATAGCACACATGCTTGAATGTGTCTGTATGTTTAATGTCTGAGCAATGAAGTTGCTGGGAAATTAGATAATTATACCTAATAAATTTTAA
>OMLM01003227.1:86581-98103 GCA_900302695.1 Helostoma temminkii | reverse complement strand
TTTATTAAACGTTCAAATTCAACGTAAAAGCATTGCTGTATCACAATTTCTCACTGTGTGTCTTGTTTCTCCAGACACAACTATAAAGAGATATATCACCTTAACATACCTGTAAATCTGTCTGTAAATTCACAGATTTAAGAGAAAGGTGGCGGGGTGAACTTTGCATGAATACATGAGACAATAACAAAAAAAATATATTTTAATGATAAACAAAATTAGAAATTAGTGAATGCATTACATACACTTCTTCAGATCCCTTAGTGAAGTGATCTTTCAGGGTAGTATATATGTGAAACGGAACTTGAACTGACACTATGCTGCCTTTGTTGTCTTGTTTGAATAGTTCTCAGTCGATGGTGTCTGTGCCTATATTCTGGACACTACTATTTAAAGGGCTAAAAACTACTACTTAAAAATGAAACAAAGACATACATATCTATACAATACATACAGAGTCACTTACAGCATCAAATTATACATTTTGACACTGTCTGAATTTAGTTTGAAATCAACTAAATTGGGTAGACATTAAAGGCCAGGGTTTCATCAACTGTGCCAGTGAAGAAAGGGAATAAATACATATCAAAGTAATAATAAAGGATATAAATCATGCATTGATAGTTGGATGAATCACTGGCATAGGATGACTTATAACAACGTTAATGCAGTTTTAAGAGGTATCAGTGTGATTCAAATAAAGGGAGATTTTCTGTATGTTGGAGCAAAGCAACCACTCAAAAAAGCAAGACTAGCACTAGCACACTTGAAGTGTGACAAAAGCTGGCCCTACTTTGCCTTGTATCAACAGTCATCCATCAACATTAGTATTGTTATTCGCTTTCAGACACCTTATTCATTATGTTGGAACAGAAGGTGAAAACTAGGGATGCTTAAGAGTCTTAGGTGGCATTTAGATACTGTCACGCTACTTAAGGGGGATTTATTGCAAAACAAGTATACTTTAAAAATCTTTAGCTGGGTTAATGCCAGAAACAATGGCCAGCGCTGGTAAGTCTCAGAGCAGGGCAAAACTCACACTCAGGTTGGGTTTGGCTGGTCATTATGGCAGCCTATGTGGCAAATGAAATACAAAGAGTATCTGGAATGGAGGAACATCAGGAAATTAAGTAGGAACAAGAAGGGTTAAGACTGATACAAGAATGAAGCATAAAGAACAGAGCTGTAGCACCAGGTTTGGGAAAATATAAGAATCTGGACCCAAATATATCCTATCCAGCATTGTGTTTTGTAACCAATGGGGCAAAACAGCTAATATCAGAAAGATGCAAGTGTGTAAAAGCAGCAGTACAATCACAGTGTGCTTGGTCTATAATGTCTTCGGGTTACTTCCACTACATAGTCCTGGTTCTGTGAAACAAAATGAGCTGTCACCAGGGCACTTAATACCTAAAAGTTATACTAACGATTGGCAAAGCAAATGTTAACACACAACCGACCAAACTCTTCCCTGATCCTGCAGTGATGGAAGATAAATTATTCTTGAGCTGTGACGTGTGAGATAAAACTGGTCCGCAGTGAACATTAGTTAAATGTGAAGACACATACAGTCACACTTTAATGTTTGACTACAGACTTTGGACAAGACCCATATCATAAGCCAGAGAGTGGCCTTTCAGGTGTGTCAGACACTGATCTGTTGGCCTGCTGCTTGGATTTCAGACACTGACACCGCTCACATGGTCTTTGTCCCTGTGTGCCCCTGGGCCAAACAAGTCATTGCCTCAATGGCATTAAGCTGATAACAATCACACTAGAAAACTAAAGTACTGTATGCATCCTGTCACCTTATCTGACACAAAAACGTACAGTTCAGGTTGATGGCACATATAGTGATGTGTGTGACTGATTTAATAAATTAAATGGATGGAAACTGACACATCAAAGTAGCTTTTGGTTTGATGCCAATGTTACACATGGGAGTTACACTACCAGCAAATACAAATACAAAGTGCTCGAACGTTTGACGTCAAGTGGTGTGGAAGTTTATAGCTGGCCTCCATCTTGGGCTCACACACACAGTACACATTATCCGCCCCCATTCAGGTTAGCTGCCAATGCTCCACTCATGGCTAGCACTAGTTCGAGTGTTCATGCATTGGTTTTATAAATCACAAAAAGTTTTTTTTTTTTTTTTCTGAAGATGAAACCACAATCGATACATAGTCCATAGTCTGCTCAAAAAAGGCTAAAGGTGCCATTTCCCTTGTGTCTGATATTCTTCAGATTAGTTGTAGTGGGGATTTAAACATGGTGAAATGTTCTTTTCATTTTAATCATTTCATATTTATAATTTATGCAGCATTTACTTAATTTTGCATGCTAATATCAGTATGCTATCACATTCAGAATGACAATATTAATATTGTCACTGGTAATATTAGCAGAGTTAATAGAGTTAATACAATCATATCTTTGTGTAGCAGGCAAAAAAATTTTGACGTGTTGGTGGGGCTGGGACTAAAGTTATTACATTTCATACTGTGTGCTCCATGGTTGCTGGCCTGACATAATTTAGTCTGAGCCAGAGCAGTAGAAAACCACTGGCACCTATTTCATGAGCATTCAAATAAAAAAACTGCAGAAAAGTGTTAAATGTAATACTTTACTTTTTATGACTGATTATGAAAATAAACTATTTAAGATTAAGGTTTTGCTTAATGGATGTCTGCTGAAGAAAAGGAGCATTAAAGCATTTGAGGCAAGGTGAAGTTACTGTGGTCAGCAGCAAAAAAGTGCATGATATAATAATTTCTTCTGTCACTTCCCGGGGTGAGGGGAGACAGCAAACAGCTGGCAGTACAGCCCTCAGTGACGCCAAGAGCATGATGAATCAAAAGAAAACAGAAGTGAAAAAGAGGAAAAGACGGTGTAAGAAAATGGGGGTGGTTCAGCAGAGTTAAAATAGGAAAGGGAAAACTAAGACTAGGGAGGGAGATGAAGAGGAGGTGATGGTGATGAGAGGCAAATGTGAAGAAATGTGAGTGCCCAATCAAAATAGCTCTTGCTTTGTCACCCAGTACCCACAAGGCAATGGTTAGGAAGGGGCTTTAACCATCTTCAACCTCCCACTGATCTGCTCTGTCTCTTTTCTCATACAGTATGTCCTCTACGGATCCTTCATAGAGCAGAGGTTTTTAATTAATCACTTCTATCGTACAAAGCCAAGTCCCTATACTGCTGATGATGCTCTAGAGACCCTCTGATTGGACTGGAGAAGTGAGCTGCAAGAAAGACAGACACCATTCTTCTTTCTTTCTTTCACATAAACACGTTTATCTCGTCTCTTCGGACAATGTCAGACGCATGAGAACAGGTCATTATAATCAAAATAAAAGGTAATATCACAGGGACATTCTACACAACTAGAGGTAAGGTCAGTGTCAGTGGGAACTATCAAAGCATTTTGTAGAAATGTAACAAACATAAAATCATCATAGTAAAAAGTATGCAACCTGAGGGCAAGTCAGTGAGACTATGCCGGTAATGTACAGCACAAGCCTTTCCCTTACATTTACATTAGGGGCCGGCTGTGGGGGCTGAGGTACCAGCTGCTCTGCCTCTCACATAGCCTGTATAGAGATGCATTGCTCCCTGGGTGTCGATAAGTCACCATGGCACACCATAGTCACCATGGAAACTACACAAACAGAGCATTTCTGAGGAAACATGTCAAATGAAGTTGATTACACGTTGTTGTTTTTTTTTTTCTTTTACAAAAGACCATGTAGTTCTTCTTGGGTGGGTGCTGCCTTTTTGTTCCCCTGTTGTTTTTGTGAGGATTAGATTGTATCTATATTGAATTCATAGCCACTCAGTTTTATATATGAAGATACTGAGGCAGTGGAGAAACAGGAGGAAGTAGATCTCTGACCACTGGTGTTAAATCAAAAACATGATTGATAAAGAACCGCAAGTAAAAACCCCACAATGAATACCAATGCACTCTTATGTCCCTGCTTTTAAGATGGAAGGGCAAGCAGGATCACAATTCAGCTTTTATCCTGTGATGAAATAAAGACAGAAATGTGAAGGAGATGACATAAGAGCAGAGAGATGAAATGTAAAGGGAAGCTATGAAAGCAGCTGGGGTGGGATATAAGACGAGGTGAAGGATATTGAAAAGGAGATGGTATGGAGAGAGTGAGCGAGACAAACGTGTGGCACCGACTGTAATGTGGCACCTACATAAAGCTGGCTCAGCAATATTTGAAGGTTTCACATAAAGAGGTGTGTGCGTCTCCATGTGGACACACCTTCTTGTGTGCTGTACCTATCAAGGGAATAATGTGTGTATTACTGTATTATATATGCCCAGAGATGTGGAAGAGCGGCTGTAAGGACATAGTGTGTGTTTGTGTATGACGAGAGAAGCACTGAAGCATGTAATACGAAGCAGTTCAAATGATGACTCTCTTCTAAACACAGTCCTCTGTTCATCACACCTATTTCTGATATTGTCTGGGGATGAGGAAAACAGCAAGAGATGGGGTGAGAAAACCTCACCAGAGGCAGCAGTAGAGGCATTGAGCACGAGGGCTGGGAGGATAAGAGGAAGGCAGGAGGAAGAAGGAACACATTAGCCTCTTACCCAGAGTATCACTCAAGCTGGGAGTGCTAGCCAACACTGTCACGTGCTGCTTGTCCATAGCCACTCCCAACCTTCAGTGCCTCACTTTGATGGTGCTTGGGCTTTCACAACTTTAAAGACTGAACGGGCATGATGTGTGTAATTATACGAACCTAAGTGGCTTTCCATCCAAATTTAGAACGGGAACATTTTGATTTTTATATATATAAGGTAAGGTAGAATAAGATACATAACTAAAAAAAAGTCAAACTTACAAAATGAAAAAATATTGAAAAAGTAGCTCAGTAGCTCAGAATTGATTAACAAAAACACTTTCGTGTGTTTCATGGACTACAAAAGTAGTATGTGACATCATAAATAATCTGTAACAACCTCGAATTAGCATTCAAAATGAACTGTTGTTTTGTGTGAAATTTCCCTTACTTATTATTTGTCACATGCATGTCTATTTTTGTATATACAGTGGTCCATCAACAATGTCAGCAGAAATCAAATGCACCCAAGCACTAATGTAAACTCACAGACTATAATGTAAACAGATCCAATGCTAAGAACTGAGCTACAAGACATAAATTAATAGATTTTAATGTGATTTTTGTATTTCATATTACATAATGTAATACAAATAATACAAATGTGTAACGCAAATGTTATGAAAGTTGATATTTGCTGCTTAGTAACAACTATAAATTCAAACAGCACTAACAAAAGTGTGGAGAGTGGAAAGTGCTCTATCCACTGCTTACAACATGAGTGCAGTTTGTTGTCCATATGAGGAAATTCATGTTTAGAGTGAGCAGAATAAACTAATGAGTATTCACTGTATATACAACAAATCAGACACTTTACATGAAAACAACAGAACACATGGTTACAGGTGCTTTAAACAAATGTAAAAGCTGTAGCATGTAAAATAACAGCAGCTTATTACTGTGGTTTGTAGATGAAACTGAAGCCAGAGTGCATTTTTACAGAGTGAAATTAGTTCAAGTGCTACTTGTTAGTGCCTGTGCTCTTACAAAGCACTCATTATCTTTTCAACTCCAGTGTCTTACCATAACCCCTTCTGGTATCAACAAATTGATCATAGTACTGATCTGACCATAATATAACCCTCATGTTGCAGATGACTTATCCAGAGAAAAGAAAGAGGGAGGTGAACTGGGGTACTGGGTTAAAGTGTATCCTGGAACCTCCAGATGATAAATGCTGCTGCCTCACCCCATGTAAGCACTACAAGAACTCATGCCACCTATAATCTAGGAGGTTCTCTCTTATCTGATTATGATTGCGGGGTAAAGAGGATTTAGGTGCTGGTGCCTAAATGCTAGGCTGTACTGATTAGAGGTCTGGTAGAAGGCTTATGTAACCGGGAGACCGCAGGAAGAGAGAAGGTGTGTTCTATCTAAATGACAAACCCCAGTCCTGTAATACATCCTGATAACTTGCTAAAGGCCAAATACAATAATACAGAACAATAATAACTCCTACAGGTTGAAGTTATCGTGAGCCATTCTGCCTCCTGCACAGAGACATCAGCTTGAGAGTAAAAACTGAATTGAAAAACAGTGAAATAGGCTGATGAAATACGATGGAAGACGCACAAACACATAAACCTGGTTTCATAACGCAACAGTCAAGGTCAGTGTCCAGTGGGCAGGCTTTTCACAAAATAAGCATAAACTAACTAAAATCAATTTGCCCAATAACCTGAGAGCATTTCCTCCATAAAATGCCAATGCTCATCGATTTAACCTTATGAAGCTGACCACAATGAATGCAGAGATGAAAGGATGATAACGAAGCAAGGTAGCAGATCTGCTGCATGAATTAGACCTGGGGGCATAGTGTAGAGAACATTTGACTTATTGCTGATTAAAGGGCTCTACTTAATTTTCCTGTCTCCCTTCATTTTTGACTCTTCCACTAGCAGAAACTATCAGTATATACTCGACACCAAATACAGTGCTGTAAAAACCTGCAAGGAAATGGATGAGTAGAAAATAAGAGGCTGTCTGCAATGATCTAAAATGACAGGCAGCTCCAAGTGCTACAGACTTATAGCACAGCAATGTCCAAACTGAATTTATTCCTGTCACGCTTAAGTCTTTGCATTAATATCGTCATGTCTGCTGCCTCACAAATCCACAATTCTATAAATTAATCAACAGAACAAATTCAGCAGTGTGTGATTATGACAGCATTGACATTCACAAAGACTGGCATTTAAGGTGTCTGTTGCAGTGCTTTATTATGCTACAGCTTCCTCACATTGTGTCATCATCATTGACAGTGTCTGTGGTGGACTGACTCTGGCTGCTTCCAAGCGTGGGAGGACCAAACAGCACAAGTCTGTGCCCATGTAGGCCCATCGCTGAGCATTCCCACTAGCTTATTAGATAAAGGAGAGAGTAATGGTACACATCCATTGGTTATGGCTGATGTAGTGAGGCAGGGAGTGGGGAAGAAAACCTAAGTTGGACTGTCTGGCAAGTAGAAATGTTGAAATACTTTGAATATTTGGTCATTATTTTCCAGTGCTGAGCAGACTGACTGGACTCTACAGCGAAGAAAACAGGGGACTGTTTTAGTGATAGTTCGTTGTTAACATTCTTTAACTTTGCTTTAGCTTAGTTAGAAGCTTTAAATGAACACAAATGTATTTAAAAAAGAAGCTGCTTTTGCAAACTATGCCATGCATATATTAAAACTGAGCACTGTGTACGTTACATCAATGTAATGTAATGCATACCGGGCATCACATAGCACTGCTTAGGTTTAATACATGTGTAGTATAGCAACAAATAATGAAGAATAACGTTTGGTAAGATCAGATATTTGCAACACATTTTCTTACAACGCACCACCCTCTTTATCTGAATATAAAAAGAAATGCATCTGACACTTCAAATTGCATTTGCAATTTACAGTACATACACCAAGGTCTGTCTTTCCAGTAATGATGGCTGTATAAAATAATATCTACATGCACAGAGAAATAAAGATGTACCACTTTCTATATGATAATAAATACACAACATTAATACCACCTGGTGGTTTTGTGGTGGATGGAGGTCAGCATGCATACTCTGACCAGTCTGTGACCATGCAGCCTTATACACAGCACACTGAGATCCACTGCATGTAACACCTGTCAATCATGGCCAGCAATAATTTTTACCCCTGCTAACCTGTCCGCCACAACATTAACAACATCAATTGTGGCTAAATCGCTGTAGTTCAGGCTCCAAGCAATCCAGCAATTTCCTTGCATGTGCTTGTGCAAGTGTATTTTCTGTACAACTACACCTGTGACTCACTGTAAACATACACGGGTCAGGGCAGCATAAATCCTTCAGCCTGAATATCAAGGATGGCACATTCTACTGCATTAATAGAAAAAATAGTCCACAAATTAAAAAAAGACTGCATTTGCAGTTTCTGTAAGCCGTGAACATACTCCCTAAAACAGAATCAAATTTCAAGCTGATGACAGCTACTAATATTTTTGGTAATAATCATTCTTCCATAAACTTGCAGTTGTAGCTGCAGCTGTATGTATATACATATACAGGACAAGGGCTTGCAAGATTTTGTTGTGACAACTTCTCTCTGTCCCCTGGATGCTCACTTGTCACAAGCCAAGCACCAGACAAAGATGAAAATGACTCCCCTCTCCTCCTCACATGACACCCTTCAATCAAAAGTCACTCAGTAACACAGAGAAGCCCCTGCATTAGCAAATTTTATTCATTTATGATTCATTAGGAAGGTTCACCTCTGCCGCTCTCTTCCTTTACTTGTGGATCTCCCTAAACCCATCTCCACTTCCTTCTACAACCAGTGTCCTGGTGCAATGTCTAATCTAATTTGATCTCCGTCTTTTCCATTCTGCAAGTTCCTGCCTGTACTCTTAAAGCATATGCCGCTCTTATTGCTGATGAATGTAATCCTAGCTTGATTGACCCTGCTGAAAAGGTCAGTCCTCTAATGCTTAACGTTTATTTAAGGGCAGAGAGAGAGTCATAGGTGCCATAAAGCACAATACTGGGAAAAACAAAATGAGCAAGAGAGAGAGAGAGAAGCAGAGCAAGATCTGTTATTGAATTGACAAAAGGATCAGGTTGCGTTGTATAAAAGCACATGGTTTTGTACCAGCCTAGTAATGGCATTTCCTTGGTCAAGGGCTTTCAAAGGTTTGCAAGTGTTCTCACTGTACAGTGCGTGCCCCATAAAAGGCTTCCCTGACCTCAGGGAGCTGCCATCTGACAGTCGAGCAGGCACAGCAGACTATTTCCAATGTGCATTTTGCTGTGGATAACCTTAGTGCAATCACAAGAGTGAGCCTTTAGAGTCAAGTTCAAGTTCTCCTCGTAGAGCACTAAGCAGAATGTCAATGCAATTTGAATCAGGGGGATTTCCCAATAAGGTTTCATAGGCTTACCCAACACAATAGTGAATAGATCAGCAATACGTAGATGTGTCTTGAGAACGAGGGACTGTTTTGAGGATTTAAATCTCTTTAAATATACACTCAGAATATCAAATTGGATATTGGCAGCTTGCTTATAATTGATTCATGTGATAGACAGCATCCAAATGAGACTGAATTTAATTATTAAACTGATGTGATTTGTGATTGACAAATGATTGATTCTGGGAAAACAAGCTATGCAGGAAGAGCAAACATGAATAGTAGGCCTATTAAAGGATATGAGCTGAAAGAATTCAGTGGCATTACCTGCATTACCATATTTTTGTCATTTCTAAAGCTGAATACAGACTATAATTTCAGCAAAAGGCACCAAGGTCTTAAATTGAATCTAGCATGATTTTCATCAGAAAAAAATCCATTGCTTAGGACACAAAGGGCTCAATGAGCAATGCACCACCCAGCACATGCAGTGCATCACAGGCTCCATTTCCCACAGAGGGGGTGATGTTGCTTTGGTCACACATAGGACCTGGTGTTGATCCTGGTATGATCCTCTGACATGGAATATAATCTCAGCCAGACCTGCCCTGCACTGCCCGATGATGAGATCAGGATACTGGAGACCCAATGTAAATTACCAGTGATTAGATTTCATCAAGGTTTACCTACCTAATCGAGGACTGAGTCAGGATGGGGAAGGAATGAGGAGGAGGTTGAAGGAGGAGTCAAAACAGATGTCACCATATTACCAGGTTCAGCCTTGACATTGCTACACAGTCATCTGACTTCTGTGGAATTTCTCATGTACAAATGAGAACTGTTAACAACTGATGTAAAAGCTTTCCAGACATGTGGCATGTGTAAATTGAGAAGTCCAGATGACTCCCTTGATTCTAAATCAGATTTAATACATGTAAAAAGTAACTATGGTAAATGCCTTCAGAAACAACAGCGTTCACTGATACACTCGCAACAAAC
The DNA here is from genome assembly GCA_900302695.1 of Helostoma temminkii. Lineage (NCBI taxonomy): Eukaryota > Metazoa > Chordata > Actinopteri > Anabantiformes > Helostomatidae > Helostoma > Helostoma temminkii. The sequence goes on along the minus strand of OMLM01003227.1, from coordinate 88,078 downwards.
TTTTGACATGATCCTGTCATTCGATCCAGAAAGAACTGCATCTAACCAATGTATAAAACTGACAAATAAGCTACCAGGGAAAAGAGACTTGAATGTTTACCTCCAAAAGATGTGTTATGCCCAAGTCATTGCTGGATCACGTCTACACAAACATACTTTATTCTTACAAAGAAAGCAAGCAATAGAAGCTGACAAATATATTATTTTGTCAGAGCAAATATAGTCTAAATCTAGCACCTGCAGCGACCCCACTAAAAATTTACCAGTGCCAGAACTGTACATTTCACTTTACGGTTGCATGTCACATCTATTTCCACTGCTCACTATGTGCTTATTTTCTTCTATTACATCCACACAAATTGTTGTCTAAAAAGCGAAGCTTCCTGTATATTTAATAACTGTTGCTACTTACAGGGATCGAAAACACAGATGGTACAAGAGAGCGCCTAATGAGAGTACGGTACATGGCTGCTTAAGATTCAAATCGATGAACTCATTATTATTTGTTACAGGTGGGAGCAGGTCTCTACTAAGTGTAGCTGTAATGTGTTATGATCCGAGTGTTCGGTTTTGAATGTTAACTGGAAATGTGAGATGGGGGCGGTGTGATCACACTTCCAGTTTCAGATCATACCTTGGCAGCCACAGAGGAGCTGGGCTTCTCCAGGAGATCCCACAGCTTCTTCCTTTTGTCTGAGCAGCAGGTGTTATCAAACTCTCCTTCTCCCTCCCGCTCCCTCATTGTCTCTGCTTCTCTCCGCAGCTCCTCGTTCATCTGTTCTTTTTTCTGGTGGTAACGGGCCTGGCAGCAGGACTCCAGATAGATCTCGTCAATCCCCCAGTAGTCTAACTCCTGGCCAAATGAAAGGGCACACATCTCCTCCATCATGTGTAGCTTGCCTGTGCGGTAAAAGTTCAGAATGGAGGTGAAGGCCCCTGGGTGCCGGTCAAAAAAGTATTCATTTTCATTCAGACTATAGTCATCACAAACTTCCATTAGGGACTCATGGGTGTTGCAGTCTCGAAGCTTGCCAAGTCGGGTTCTGGGTAGCCGGTCTAAGGTCCGCCACAAGACTTCATGGTTTAGACCCCCAACATTAAGGCGGACTCTGCGAGAGCGGCTTTTAGTGCGGATGATGTCGATGGGCTCTGGGGCCAGGGAGGGAGCGATTCGGATGTTGCTGGGCTTGGCCCCTGTTTGTCCAAGCTTCTCAGCCATGGTGATGGAAAAGGGGTTTATAGTGGAAGATGTTATGAAGTTACAAAAAAAATTGAAAAAAGAAAAGAGAAAACAAGTCTAAAAAAATTCAGAATTATGTTGGATCCTCTTTAGGCAAGTCCCTCCATGGCTGAGAAAACAGAGAGGACAGTTCGTCATCTGACTGGATGATGGATGGTACATTGGTTAAATCAATTTCCTTTCCAAAAATGACTATATTACAACATTATGCATCACACATTTCCAAAAAAAAAAAAAAAGAAAAAACACTATTCAAG
>OMLM01003227.1:55934-86561 GCA_900302695.1 Helostoma temminkii | reverse complement strand
AAGAAACAGTCACTTGTTACTTCACATTGTCAGTCAAAAATAGTATAAGCTGCATAGTGTTATTGATCCCTCATCACATTTCTAAGTAGGTGTTAGGCATAATTAATCAGTCAATATGGCTGCTTTGCTTTGCACTCCACTCCAGCACTGTTATGGCTGTAGTGAGGCAATAAACTCATGCTGAAGCTTTCTATGAAGCCTATCGCATAAACTGGGAGCCAGTGGTACCCGAGGAAACAAATGAACTCTAAGAAGCAATGAAATTCATCCATACTATTCAGATTGAGGGGGTTTATGTGAAGAGAAATCCTCATAAGATAAAATATCTTTAACCCTGCTGAGTTTGGATATTACAGTCAATATTACAATATTGTCTGCCATATCTTAGCTCCATGTGCAGAAAAACATCCAGTGTATACAAGTTATATTTTAAAACAGAGACCAACAGGCCCTTTACACTCGGTTAAGTCTTATAATTTAAAATAAAGTTGTAAATATTATAGTGTTTAGTCATTAAAAGGCTTTAAGCTGTATTATTATTGCTGTGACATATACTGTGTAGTGAAGCACGAATGTAAGTTTAATTTCACATTTGACACTTTCTGATTGCTTGGACCACAGTTTAGCCAGTTTTACATTTCAGATTCAATAATATGAGTAGATGTGTGAGAGATGGTAGAGAAACAGCCTCCCATGGATAATATTTATGTGCTGTTCTGCGGTCCAGTTAGTCAAAAAAGAAAAAAAAAGAAAACATTGCTTCATACCTGTTACGCTACAACGTATTTTTGATGCTTTCATAATCCAACACCTCCAGTGTAAATCAGCCTGTTCGGTCTCCCCTGACAACCCACTAATTTTGTATTTCGACTCTGTAAAAGTAGTGTTAAAATGAATACAGAAAAATAGCCAGTCTCACCTTGCCGAGATAAACCACCTTTTGCATGCAAACTCCTCTTGTTCCTAAGGGAGTAGGAGATGAAAAGGGAGCCGGGATCTCCCTTTAGTCAAGCGGCCACAACTGAAGAGAGCACTCCGGGGACGCCGCGCAGAAAACGCGTGTCCCACATTTTGTTGAAAATGAGTCGGGAAGAAAAGAAAAAGGCGTGAATAGCTTCCTTTAAAAATGTTCATCGGAACAGAACCAGTTCTGGTTTGCTGTCGGAACACTGGCAAAACAATCCTTCTTCCATCCAAAAGCTTGAAGCGTGCGGATAAGACGGGCTCACTGAATCACTGTAGCTGCAGACGTCGTGCGCGTAAAAGGCAACGGGAAGGAACGGGATAAGCGAAATGCGGAGTGTCCCGCTGTATACTACATAAGGAGGAGCAGAGGGGCGCACACGGGCTGCACCACATCCTACAGGAGAAAACCCCAATGCAACTGGAAAATAAAAATATATTTAGAAAGAAAATTAAACGGGCTTGTTCTATTCCGCACCGAGATTTCTCTAAGTGGAAACTGCAACAGAAACGTGTTGAAGTGCGGACGCAGAGCTTTGATTTTTAAGTTCTTTTTATTATTTCTGTGGTTATAACTGCGGTTACAGAACAGAACAAACACGCACAGAGAAGAACAAACACAGGACATGTTCTAACCCTCAGCCTTACAAAGCACATCACGGCGGCTTTATTTTCCAGTGAATGATATTATTATATTAGGTGCACTTTTGCCACAGGCGACGTTCAGTGAAATTACCATAAAGTGTTGTATGTGAATGAACAATAAAGCCTGGGCACTCGCTTTGCAACACCACCAGAAGAGACTGAAGATTGGGCTTCTTTTTTTTTAGAACATAGGCACAATAATTTGCCTCTCTCCCAACTCACTTATACACACACAGGCAGTGGTACAACCCACTGCAAGTAAGACAGCCAATAAGTGACAACTGACCAAACATTTGAGATGCTCCATTTGACCCACAGAGGAGGCAGACTCCTTTTCTTCACCTCCTGAGAGCAGTCAGCAGTAAGTCAATGATCAATCCAGGCAGAACTTCAAGTAATACAGATCTATTAGTTTCCAATACGTAATGATTTACCCATGTATTAAATTAATAAACAGTTATATTAAATTATATGTCCCTTATTATTCCTCAGATCATTTCCTGCATTGCTGGAGTATCCACCCTTCTCTGTTTAGCGTTTAGTCTTAGTTCATGTGAATAGTATTCAGTATTCCAATAATATTAAACTGACACATACAGCTTGTGTGTCAGATTAACATTTCCCCTTGGCCAAGCACTTTTCACAAATTTGATTATACGCTGCATATGTGTAATTGATTTCCCTGCCATGTTCCTTCCTACCAGTGACAAGTGATCAATAATGCTGCATTGACTGAACAGAGCCTTTGTGCGCACATATTTGTCTTAACTGTGTAAGCACTGTTGTTTAAAGGTCAAAGACTTTGACACTGTCCAGATGTCAAAGATGCCCTGTAGACCCAAAGCACATATATGGCAGTCATATAGTGATGATGATGAAGACGACAATGATGATGATGATGATGATTTGAATGTGACTTAAGTACTCTTGACTTGAATATGACAAAAAGGCTGCAAAAACAGAAGCACAATGTTTACCACTAAATATATAGTTTACAGAAGGCATTTGTTTTGAAACCTTTGATGGCATAATGACATAAATTTGGCAGCACTCAGAAGTATCTGCCCTGAGTCCTAACTGACTGATGCTAAATTATTCTGTTGATGGCCACAAGACTGCTGATGCCACATTTGTTAATTACTTAAGGTACAGAAAGATTATTATGAGCAGTTGACTTGGTCCCTTTCCATTAATTATTATCAGAATGGCAGTCAATGAACTATTCAATGAGTCAAGCAGTGATGTTGGTACAGAATAATCAGCCAAGCAGGAAGGTACGCCACAGCTCAAGCATGCAAATATGTTGTGTGTAGTAATGTAATACTTTATGCAATAATGCTTCTAGCTCTATACTAACACCACCTGCATGCATTGATTCTCCACAGAGTTGGAGCCAGCCTGCGCCCCAACAAGTGGGCGGAATGACTCTAGTTACCAGCTTCATATCTGTAATTACTAACTTTTCATCTAGACCACAGAATGCTTTTTTTGTCCTACAGGATGTTTGTAGAGATAAGGTTGTGCCATTTTTTAAATTCCTGTGTACCATGTGGGCATCAGTGCTTGTGTGGGTTGTTGCCATAGCAACCCAAATTGTAGCATCATGCTGAAGAAACGCTCTGGACCATGGAGCTAGATAGACTTGCGAATTAGTGTGCCTGCTCCCTGTGACAGTGATTGAATCAACTGTTTGCTCAATTAACCTTTGGTGTCTGCATTTATCAGAATATATTACACAGTCGGATAGTGATAATGTGATGTGGTAATGGAAACTGAAAGCTACACAGAAGTTTCATACAGTATATTTAGTGCATGAAAAAAACTTCTAAAGTCTCCCAGTTGCACTTAGCAAACACAGTGTGAAACAAATCACTAATCTCAAAATAACATAATGATGTAGTGATGATAAATATAGTGATTGCACATCAAATTAAACTGCAGAACATAGTCTACAGGACTATATAAATGTTTTTACATGCCCCAAACACAACTCAAATAACAACTAAATAAATGATTACATATTAAACTCCATAAAACACTGCTCTGACCACCCATCCTGAAAGTGTTTTTTTAGGGGAACCTGAAATGTTTTCATTTGTGCCGTGTGCCATCTTCATTTACTCTTAATCAGTAACTTGTATACTGATATTTAAACATCTTAACAAATCTCACAAGCGTTCCTTTTACTATAGCACCAAAATTATTCAAATAGACTTTGCGGTTGCAGAGATTTACTTATTAAATTATGGGGATGCGGTTTTCAAGCAGAGTCCTAAAAAAAGACTTAGGGCTCAAAAGGTTAAGCAGAAGGAGGAAAGGTGAGATGCTCGCCGCTGTTTGGTATCACAGCCACCTCCAGATTCTTTCTTAGTAAGAGCATTCTCATCAATCCTGGACCAACTACACTTGACTGACTTCACTGGCTGCCTCATCCCTGAGCCATCACTGCCTGCTGTATTTTCCCTTTGCAATTTGTCATGAAATGTGTCCACTCCATCATCCAAACAACACGATGGAGACACTCACACCCCACAGCTCCTGCTTCTGATGCTGTCAGCACATAAGAGAGACACATCATCATCTGTTCATAACACAGTCATTACACATGTACACTAAGGAGCAATGTGCAGATTATTTCTGAGTTTCTTTATAAGCAGATAACATAAGCATGTAGTGTAGATAATGTATATAATCTGCTTCTGTAATGAGCGGTAGAGTTCTCTAGGCCTTAAATGTGTTTCTCTTCAGCTGAAGCTGAGCACTCACTGGGTGAGCTGACAAACACGCTGCCTTACATGTACTGTGAAACTGGCCTGTGTGTAGCATAAGAGACACAAAGAGAGAGAAATAAATGTCCGTGGCTACAATTCACTGTGAGCTTTAGCAGGAAGAAGCAAGGATACGTCATATCATCTAAATTACAATAATAAGCATTCAATCAATGTGTAACACTTTTCTATTTATAGAACGCTGCAAATGTTAAAAAAGCTACATGGGTGGGTAAGGTCATAAATCCATGCTTTCTCTCCCACTTTTTTCCTCTGCTGCCTGCTCCCAGAGCATGGTATTTTGAGGGCTTGTATATAATGTCATTTTCAAAGGTGACATTTGTTACTCTGTGAAGTTATGGAAGACCCATGACCAGCTTGGTGTGAAGTCCCAACTGGGAGCTTGAATTCTTTGTAAGTATGCCATGGTACAGTACATGGTTGTATTCACAAATGTGTATGTGTGTGACTGCATCTGTTCATGCCTTTGTGTGTGTGTGTGTGTGTGTTTCTGTCAATAAGAAGGAGGAAATACGCCATAGCAGCAGCCTGTTTATTCTCTTTGGCTATTTTTAGTTGTTGGACATGTCAAGGTCCACACAACTATCCACCCACAGTGGGCAGCAGTGGCCTTCATTGTATTGGTCTGCTGCAGACCTGGGTCATTAATCTATGTCATCTTTTCATTCATCCCACAAGACACACCTGTTCACCCCTGATGCTGCCAACAACACCTGACGTGTCAAAAATACACACAACACAATGAACATAAACACACTTTGGTATTTGGTTGTGCGAAATACGACTGTAGTAGATGGGGTGTCCTGGGGGCTTAGTGGTCTAAGTCTGTACCATGTAACTATGCAACTGCTAAATCCTGGTTCAAATCCAGCCAAGGACCTTTGAAATATGTCATGTCCCTGACTATGTCCATGTGTTTATCACAACTTTCTGCTGCTATCAATCAAGTTAAAGCAACAATACCCTAAAACAATTGAAATTTATGTGTATGTCCATGTTGCTTTGGCTTCGGCATTCTGGTTGATGCTGCTGTTAGCAGAATGATTGATTACTAGTCTTTCATGCAGGTCATGTTTGCATAATACATCCAGGGCCATGGATAACTAATTGAATGGGTGTGCTTTTGGGTTTATATTTTAATTAGGATCTCTGGTGTTACTGCTTCTAATTGACTGTCACAACCTTGTTGTCCAGTATGGCAAACATGCTACCTCTAGAAAGAAACTAACACACTGAGATGCTAGAGTCTGCTCTGACACTAAACCACATCAACATTGTTTATCCAAATACAGAATCCCACATGCTTTGCACACAGATGCAGTGTATGCTTCCAGTGTCATGAATTTGCACCATACTCATCAGTATTCATCAATGTGAATAATGTTGTCTTGCAGGGCAGACATGATGCCCGGGGTTGCACCTTAACGCAGAAAGTGTTTGTGGCAGCAGGGTAAGATGAATGTACTTGCTGAGAAAAAAACACAGACTGGCAATTTGACCTGCTACTACTGTCGAGAATCATTTTATGAAAGCAAGGCTTTATGTAATCAGGGCAGGTGTGGCACCTCTAGTGTGTCCCAGTGATCATTGTGTGTTGAACACTGGAGTGAAAGACAATGAAGAGAGAGACCATGGCATGAATAGCAATGATGAAGCTGCTTATGGTGAGAGATTAGCTGGACTTGGGGAGACCCTTTCATAGCATTTACAACATTTTTTCCAGTTTCACTACAGTCTGCATGTGATACTGTATAAATAATTATTTAATAATTTAAATACAGATAGCATGTATTTTGTGCTACTATATACTGCAGAAAGAACTTGAAACTATCAAGATAGTGAGAAAAGCTAACATTACCAAAGCACATCTTTGAGCATTTACACTAGACTGTTAATCTCTACAGATCATTTCTGTAAATCACTTAGTAGAAAGGCAGTTTTTATGCTGCCATAAGTCAGAGAGTTGCATGGATACTCTTGTCAGTTGTGTAATTGGGTCCACAGGTAGTGTTATGGTGTTATGAGTCCCCCTGCAAAATAATGTGAAGGATTAATCATTTGGACAGGAAACCAAAACTTGCCCACTCCTGGGAGAGATATCGTGATGAGGAAATTCTTTCATCCTCTAAAAAATGAACACAAGGGAAAAAGAAGGGAGGTTTATTTAAATGAGATGGGAAAATGACTTTTTTCTCTTAACAAATTATCTAATCTTCAAAACTCTCAGAATATGAATTAATAAAAATATCCAAAGTCCAAAACACTGAGGAGCCTCATGTCATGATATTTATAGAATAAAGTATTTCCCCCAGTAACAGGAAATAATAATGAGAAGAAGAAAAGCAGTTTGTTACTAGACAAATTTCAAATTGAGGTGTTACAGCCCCCTGTAATATTGATACTATACTTAACTGCTAATGTGCTGCAAGTCCAATTAGGTAGCCTTTTGAGAGATTACTCTGCATTAAATAGCTTTGGTGACAGAAAACAACATTCATTACATTATGTGTCCATTTTGGGGTTTAGTTTAATGCCAAAGAGCAAAGTTAAAAGAGTCTCTATCTCCCAACCAAGAAAAGCAGCACATTCCCTAACATTAAACTTTTATGAGAGTTCTTATGGAACTACCTTTTTATGTTTTGCATTAATTATTTATTCACCTCACTCATGCTTGATCCCTGCCTACTTTGCTTGATTTATGTATTCATGTCTGTATTTTATGTTCTGCTGTGCCTTATTAGTCACCTAATAATTATTAGGTGACAAATGCAGACAAATAAAACTAACTACAGTATAAACACATGTTGCCTTATAATATCTGTGGGATTTTTTGTCCAGGCTGTTTTTCTTTGTCCACACTGAATAAGAGCAGGCCAGAGTTTTAAGTATGGGAGATGGAGTTTTAAGTATGGGAGATGGCATTGCACTGACAGCCACCCCCATCCCCACACACACTGAGGTCCAGTATGTGTGTGCATGGCTTTCACTGTGCATGAGTAAACTTAGATACGTACATACATTAACTTATTCATCAAGTCACTAGACATGCACCAATCCAATGCACACATCTGATATATATTACTTGACTCAGCTTCCAGTGGTGAAATGGTATTTCATCTCGCTTGCATCCTTCAAGGTTACATATAGGTTACACATATTGGACATTAAAGATAATGCTAACTGGAGGAGATGTCAAGGCTCTTGATGGACTCTGGTGCAAGCACCTTCTAATTTAATCACTCTATTAATCACATCAGTGGTGTTGATCTGGGTTTCTGTCCTTGACCCTAGGTGATTCCCTAAATGGCTCCCACAATAATTGAACCACACAGGTCTCATGGTATAGTAAGATAGGACACGTGGGACTGGAGACCGACCCTGGATTACAAAGCACCAAAAGTACACTATGTCAACAATTTTAAAACAATTTAAGCCCTTCTTTATATGATACTGTATGTTGCATTACTCCAAAGCAACGTGTTAAATCAATTCATCACCAGTAAATTAGGGAGGAAAATGAGGTCTGTTTCCCTGATGTAATAATAGCAGAGAGGCTAGAGGTTATATTTTAAAAGAAAACCATCACTTTGGGCATTGTCCTACTGTAGATGGACATTTAAGAGTCTTCACTTCAGTTTCATTAGTTGACTGACATCATTAGTTTCCTATTCTTCACTTTTTTTGTACATTTTTCACTCTTCATACAAATACTATTTTGCTCAAAATGGCACAGTTGAGGGATTTCCTTTCCTTTCTAACGTGGAACAAATTGCATTATTGTTTTCAGTGTGCTTTTTTTTCTCTGCACTCCTCCTTCTCGCCTCCATTTTCTTCTCACAACAAAAAAACTGTATGTATGTATCAACTTCAATCCATTGGAACATGGGGTATATTCATCTGCCATCATTTTTTAGAGAACTGCACTGTGGTTTAGAGTGAGGCACAGAAGCAGCCTGAGATATCACCAAGGAGCTGACACTAGAACAAGATTAACTGTGTTCAGAAGAATAAAACGTTGCACCCATTTTTTTAGACGTAGTAATTTATTCCCAATAATTGAATGATGTTTTTGCATTTTTCTCTAAATCTCACAGTTAAAACACCTTACATTAAAAACATAGAGTTATTGAGGTTTAATGTACAGCTCAACAACAGTTGGGAATCAGGGCTTAGGATCATTATTCAATAGTTTCTTAGCAGAGCAAATGGGTCATTTGTTTCCAGCACCCAGTTCATTTCTTTAACATCCACAGAGGTTCAAAATACTGAACCAATGAACCCATCTTGGATGCTGTTGATGATATTCATGTTGAAGTTTGTCTAACAACCAAGCTTATGTCTTTTAAAACACCATGCCATACATACGCGTACTTGTTACACAGTGCATGTAACATGAACATGACATGTAAATCTGTTAGGATGGTTTATTATTTAGTCTGCTTGTGTGGTGCATCTGAGTTTTACGCACAATTGTTTGTGGCCTTTTACTTTAATACCCTTTCAGTAGAAGTAAATAAGACTTCTCTATAAATCTGAGGCAGGTAATTTAAACATTTCCTTTGAAGTGTTTTCATTTGACTACATTAGTCCAGTTGAGCAAAACAGTAAATGCTGCTTGGTTGAATCTTTTAACCAAATTAACCTTTTCATATACCACATCCTGCTGGTTCCTGTTAGACCATCTTAGCTCTTGGGTATTTTGACAAGAGTCCTGCACTTTCAAATCTCCACTGAATACATCCTATCAGACCTACTGTGAGACTTTTTTCCTCTCATCTATCATGTGGTGTGCCTGCCAACCCTGCGCATCTCAACATGTCCTCTTCCCAGCACACAGGTCCAAGCCCTTGTCCAAAAGTGGAGTCATGATGAGAACAATCAAAATGAGTTATTGCTGTCACCATAAAGGAGAACCCCTCAGGACAGATGGCAGTCCTCGGATCATTGCACCCACATTAACCTTCCTGCGAAAGGGATCTGGTGCAAGTTTAACATCATGAGGGAGTTGGGTCATTGCTCTAAGAATACCTTTTTGGTTTTTAGAGGACACTCGTAGTTCAGGGGTCTTGAGGCAGAAAATCATTCAGGACCTGGCACACAACTAGCAAAGGAATGAAGCCCTCAAAAGAAACGACAAACAGACCCTTGGCAGCACTGGCAGCAATATTATCCCTTGGGTGCTCTGTAACTCACACCTGAGGGAAAGGTTAGAACACAGCTGAACTCTATCCATTTGATTACTGTGTCAGAGGCAGATGTAATTAAGTTAATACAGTTTAATTATGCTGAGTAGTATTCAATGAATGTTTCATTATTTTCCCTGGTTACTAAGAGTGCAAGCAGTGTGAACAAGAGCCAAACCACCAAGTATAGCAAGTATCACTGCACGGTGGTTTGGATATACATAGTTAATGTAATGAACTACCACAGTCACCATACTTTACCCATTTAATCTGCATAGCCAAACATCACTTGAGAGGAGCGGACAATCTGTGTGATAACCAATCAATACTGTTTTCTTTACTGCTTATAAAAATCATTACAAAAGTAGAATTTTTGTAATAGGTATTATGTCTGCTCACAAATCTTTGAAAACTTTCAGCTTGAAACTGTTTTTGATTTGAACAAAGCAATTTAAAAGTCACCATCCCTCTTGCTGTGACGATAGATGGGCGCCATTACTGTACTGAATCAGGCTGTTAGGCTTTTTGCTCAGGGGAGGTTTTAGTTTCATGTCCCGTCTTTATCAGTGAAGCTGAGCTCCCCTTAAGTCTACCCGTAATTCAAACTTCGACAGTAACTTTGTTCTCAAAAATACTGGTGACTCCTTAGATATTGTTTACACAAATTGAGAGCTGGAACAATATACTTGTATCTATCACGGCTCGATCTTTAGTATACATTGGAACAGTTGTTTCTCGAACTATCTAGACTCTGGTCTATTCTGCTTCAAAGTTGGCTCTGTGTTTACTGTCTATTGTTGAAACTTTATTGAATGCTGTCGTTTTTAATGACTACATTCATCAGTATAAACTTCTACTCATTTAAAATACAGCTGCACTGCGTTCTGTGCAAGGTGTTTAATTGTTTGCTCTTTCACTGTGCTCTTGTTTTTTTTTATTGATCTAATTTATTCTGAATGGAAACCCTAGAGGCTATAAAGCCATCTGTTTGACATAGCCAGCTGGACAATGCCAATAGGAGAAATATTTACAGCAAGGTTAAGTGTCAGGGGTTCAAAAAACAGTACACAATGCAGTGAAGTTGGTAATTGTGGACCTTATAATTGGATTGCATTCTAAACTATGAAGGAGAAACCTATGAAAGCACGCTGATTAGATCATAAATGATGATCTCAATCCAAAGACGGAGTGTCTGGAGAAATCAATAATGGGCACATTGCAGGAAAGGATGTTTTTAAACCCCTGAAACATCAGCTGAACACCTAATAGAAAATGGAGAGACATTTGTACAGTTCCAATGAATAAATTATTGTCTTTTTTTTTTTTACTGCAAGGTCAGATCTGTTGCTCGGCTTCTCCAGGGAAACCTCCGCCAACACACAAGTTCACACGCAAACGCACACACACACAAATGCAAACCCACACACTGGTCAATCACAGACAGCCCATCAACACATGCATCACTGCAAATGTCTTCCTACACAGAAATGCATCTTATGAGATCACGCACATGCACTTGGAGCACACTGTAAAATTGCACGCCACATGCATGCCATGTGCATCTATGCAGAAGAGACATTTGTGCATAAACATACACACACACACACAGTCTCCTTTCTCTATGTTATAATGAGTACTGAGCTACACAAAGGACACCTTTACAGTGAGTCTCTTGACCTGTGCATGTGGGAAGTTGTTGTGAGCTGTGGGAGAGGAGGTTCAAGGGTGAACACAGCTCTCAGCGAATACACTGAAATCACTGCACAGAGAAAACAAGCAACAGAATTTTAGATGCAGCACCAAAAGGCTTTTCCAGTTTGGGTTTCTCACAATCTTGCTGGCACAACATTTTTTTTACTTTAATATACAACTTCAGTAAAATCTCTCAGATTTGATGGCGATGTACAGGGAAAGAAGGGAAGATGTACAGTATATACTTTACAATATACTATATGAGCTCACATAAATATCCCAGAAGAAAACCGGAAGGATAGTGAATGATGAAACTTTTAAAGATTATTTATTGTGTGCTGAGCCGACATGCTGGGAGTTATTTATTTGTGGGCCATCACAAACATTTATGAGTCTGTTTCAGCAGTATGCTCTAAACAAGAAGTCATAAATCTACCAGTGTATCCTCACCCCTCTCCTCTCATCTCTCTCTCTGGTGAGCTGTCTTCACTGCGCTATTTTTCCCTCCACCTCTTCATTTTCTCATTTTTCATTTTTTGCTGGCCCTCATCTCTCAAGTAAGTACTGTACCTGTATTCATAAAGATTTGCCATCACTTTGAAATTCATAGGTACAGATTGGATGTTAGATATGAGAAAATAGAGGTGGTTGTGTTTGATTAGTGTTGACTCTTAAACAGTGAAATGTGACAGTTAAAAACCTTGATATAGCAATTACAGCATGGAAACATTTTTTAGAAAACACATTATGGCCAGGAGGAAATAAAGATGAAGGAACTTCCATTTTCTGGATGGTCCTGTACACCACCATTTGTACCTTTGTCAGATAAGCATTTACTCTCCAATTAAAATGTAACAGCTTGTCTATGTAAGTAAAGTATGATGTTTCTGATGTTCTGGTGTGAAGAGCTCTGGACGTATGTCTCTAAGTCCCTCAGCATGTGTCCCAGCCAGAAATCTCTGTTGTCTCCACAAGGTGGTGTCATGCTCATTAGCTGAAGCTCATTTTCACAGCTTGTCTGACTTGTTCTGATGCACGTTTGCTTGTGCTGGGGATAGTACTGCTCCCTTTCCCCTGCATTAGTAGCTGAAAGATATGAGGCCCTGTAAAGCAGGCCTGAAATTAGCTCTGATTTATCAGCCCTGATTCATCAAATGAAGCCCAGAAAGATGAATGGTGAATAAATGTGCATTGTTTATTACGCTCAGTTAAAACTGTCTGCGGACCCTTGTTATCCTGTAGTGTAAAGTGCCAAGTGTGTCTGCACAAAACCATTGAGAGCAGTTCAGTGAAGTGTGACAGAAAAGCCATCCACTTATTACCACAGTTTGGAAGGTCTGTAGAGCTGGCTGTTTTGACCTGTCTATTGACCTTCAAAATAATAGTTGCAGTGAAGTGGAGATAGTTCATTACCCACAGTGTCTGTCAGTCCACAAGCTCATACATCCCCATTCACTAAATAAGGGCAAGAAAACAGGGCATCCTCAAGTGGGATTGCTTGACTCTCATCTCCAGCTGAGTTTAATCTTCTTCAGTCGTCTTCTTGCATTCTGTACTTTCTCAGTATCATCACCTAAACATTACCCAAACAGACAGTTTCTAAAGATCTAATGATTATACTATATATTTAGACTGTATAATAGTAACACATTACAAAGTATTATTACAAGTAAGCAGCTTTAATCCCCAGTGACACATTGCCCTGGTGGTCAGCTGTGGTTTACAGAGGCAGAGTTTACCTCGGTATAACCCCCTTGGTGTCAGGGTTAATAAGCTTTGTCTGGGCCAAGCTATGGAGCTCTGACTCATGATTGGCTTACTGACCCACAACCAGCATTTGTTGAGTTAGCCTATATGGATGTCACTGATAGAAATCAAGAGGTCTAATATCACATTTTTAAAGTCAAGATTCTTCAGAAAGACCTTTGCTTGCTGTGTATCTCTTTATGATATTTTTTTTACTTATGTAAAATAGTGTTACTGTTGTCTGTTTCCAGATATTCAGCACAGGCTGTAAGTGGTTGCTAGTTATGATTTATGGACAATGAATACAGGACAAAAGACAGCTGCATTCCTAGGTTCAAATGAATCTTAGTTCTAATGACATTTTTAATAAGCGGTCATATACAGATTATAAAATCAAAATATGGTGCAACACACTAACTGGTTCATTAGTTGTTGCTCAATAACAGTTATCTTATTCGCTGACGCTATGTGTGTATGGCCTATATAATAAAACAAAGTGTAATCTACAGTTACAAAGGCCTTGTCATTTAAGTGTAACATATTGCTAGGACCACTAAAACTGTTATAGTTGGAAATTCCAGCGTGTAATTAAAAATGTTTCCGAACAACCTTAACAGATAATGAAGGGTTTTGTAAGTTTTACTGATGATATAGTACAAAACTTTACATTTTAAATATTTTGCAGTTAGGTAGTTATCAACACCTTAAAAGAAAGACACGTTATGAAATTGAACAGAGACCCAGAGCACTATTTTGACAGTTTCTTGTTGTCATGTCTGTTTCTGTCATTTTTAAGCTACTATGGATGAGAAGATCCTCCAGCTTCAAGCACTAATGATCAGCACAGGGCAGAAAATTGACAGAATACTGTCAAAGAGGATTAAAGATGGGCTGATGGGAAGGTGTCCTCCAGGCACCAGGTACTCAAATGATGGAGTAGTCAGGGAGACGCATGACAAGCATTGATCCAGATTCTTGCATTAATTCTGTTATTTAGTTTACTTCAGTTCTTGGACTTTGTCTATCAAGCATACAGTATTTTTCTCTAGTGTCAAATACAAACATGTAGTAAAGTGCATCAGTTTGCTGATCTATCAATTTATCAATCTGCAATTTTACCATCACTCAAAGTGAATATCTATCCTAATTAAAAACAAAACTTCAACATAAAAGACATACGTTCTAACCTGAATTAAAACAAAAAACTGGAGAACAACTAAGAAAATAAAGGGGCTTTTCATGCCTACTATTACTGGCTACCAGGTGTGTAGTATATAATATATAAACATACTTATCAGTTTGAAACAGTAACCAGTTTCATTATCTTTTCCTTGTTGCTTGTAACACTTTTAGTTTGACGCAAACTACGTTTTCTAGCAACAATAGAAAAACAAAAGTGACTAGTTATCATCGAGAAACAGAAAATGTAAATCATACTTATAGAAGAATGTGTAATAATTATATTACCTACTAAAGGAATGTAACCCTCTCACACACATATACAACAAATAATAAAATCTGGATCAATATCTAGATCATTGATTTCTATTTGACACATATAAGCACAAAACAATCTCCAGATTTTTTTTTTTTAAGTTTAAAAAATAGACTACTGCCAAATGCAACAAACCTCCAACAAGTGTGGGAGGGCATGACCTTACAACCCTAGCAGATGGTGAAACTGTGATGGGATAGAAATGATAAGTAACTGCACAGTCTGTGCAGCTCATGATTGTTTTTCCAATTTGACCTGCATGAATCCTATAATCATGGTCATCTCGAGGATTTATACCTCAGGGTGTTCTAGCAGTCATAGTGCTCACAGTAGTCTCAAGACAATGCAGTTGAGCTTATCTCAGCTTAGCTTAGACCAGCTAAACCTTAGGGGGATAGAAAAGAGGAGAGAAAGAGGGAGAGAAGGAGACAGAGGAGTACACACAGTAACTACAGTGCAGCACTTTCCAGAACCTTGCAGAACCATCTTCTACATTACTGTTAGCTCTGATCTTTCAGATGTCACTTCCCAATGATTTTAACATTATAGTATTATGCTGTCACAAAGAAGTTTTAGAAGAACAAGGAAGCACCAAAACCACCACATAGTGTTCTGTCAAAAGCACTTGACTATTGTTAAACTCATAACCACTGGTGAACATTTTATGTTTTTTTTTATAATTTTTATGTTGTTTTTGTAATCACCATCCAACAGGGGAACATGAATATTTAATAGCTGACTTAACTAATAATTACATAAATAAAACAAATAAACAAATGCAAATTAAGAATGATGTTGATCTTTTTTGAAGATGACTTGTCTTTATTTTATTTTTATCATTGCCCTTTTTAAGATTGTTGCCTCTATTGTTACCCCATGCTCATATGAATAAAAATGTCTAATAAACATTGTAAAAATAATAATAATAAAAATAATCAGAAAATAAGTATTAAAAAAAACACACAGAAACAAAAAATTTTACAATGGCTTCAAAATTATAAAAGTCAGCACAGAAGGATGTTCATTACTGATTCAGCAGTGAAAAGCTAATTACAAAGGAATTGATTTGTCCTTCTACTAATGTGTACTTACCAAAGAAATTGCAACAAATACATTCTTGGACACTGTCACAATAAAATCTGAGACATCATTCAGACAAAGGAAAAACATATCAGAAAGTTTTAATTACCTCCGGGAAATAGAAACATCATATATTGTTGTCTACATAAAGCATTCATGACACTCCAGCATATCTAAGTAAAGCCTGAAAAGCATGCCTTTCAGCTCTAAATTATATGATTAGAAAGAATCTAATCCCCTGTATGACTAAAGAGATTACTCATGTGAACATATTTACTGAAATTTGCATCCCCATTTCTAAGTGTTTTATATTGTCTGACAGGTGCGTGACTGTCAGGCAGGGAAATTTGCTGAATTAGCATGACCATAATAAAAGCTTTGCTAGTTTATGTTGTGTAATGGCTGGGGAAGTTTTTTGATTATATTTCAGTGATGGTACACAAAAATTCAAACATGCTGAGTGCTTTTTCAGCAGAGGACAAAGAAAGTGTCAAACTGCAGCCTGGCACCTAGACCTACTGCACAGTCCCCGAGGACAACACCGCTCTTAAGAGCTACCTCATTTATAAGTGATAGAACACCCGAGCAGTGGCACATGTTCACATGGCTACACACATTTACAGTTCTAACACCACTTAGGTTGTCTGAACATCAGACCAACAGCTCTGCAGTTAATGCACTTTTGCACACTTTGCAAGCCTACAAGTGTGTTTATTCAAAATAAGGCACTAAAAATAGACTGTTTTTTAACTACTGTATAGGTTTAAGTTAACAAAGCTTTAATATGCAAATCAAGGTAAAAAAAATCACCTTGGTATTTAAAAAAAAAGTAAAACTGGTGTTAAATATATAAGTGAGTAAGTGAAGAAGCATATAAAAGATTATATTTCTTTTTGCTAGCAATTTTTGTTGTGTGCGTAATACCCTCTGTCAAAAATGTGTACACGCCCAGGCTAAAGTTGCCAAGGTAACAGCCCATTAGCCCTTACTGACTGAGTGGCCCCTATGTAGGACTTTTGCCAGTTTTTGCTGCATAAATACAAGTAGACCATAACTGCTATATTTAGACCAAATTGAATTGCAGTATCATCAGTCATTTTAACACAGTTGGAAATAGGCTAATGCTATTAGTACTATACTATACTACTACACTATTAATACTATAGGCTAATAATAGGAGTAGTAAGGCCAGAAAATTATGTTATGTTATGTTATGTTATGTATGAAACCCCTTATGTAGACATAGCTTCACATATTCAGTCAGATGTTCACTATCGAGATCCTGATGAGTACTAGGAGATACATAAAACAGGTACACATCAGGAGTTTGTTACTATAAAAGGGTCACTCCAATAACAGTGGGATACTGAGGAAGATAGATGGTGTGGACAATATGTTTCTGAAGGGCTGAGAGGATAAATAAAATGTGTTCATTACATTACCATATTTTACACCATCCAAATACATACATACACAATAACTCACACCTAAAATCGTCAAGGTGGGGGTTGGGCGTTGCTTCTTTTCAGGTTGGAGCAACACTTGCACGTCCCTGCCCTCTGCATAATGATATGAATATATAATTTTGTGTCCAGTTGCCCTTTCAGCACTAGAGCACTCTATCTGATTTATCAGCAGCTGCACCATTGCCCTGCTAAATACACATACCCATACCCTTCATCTGATAGTCAGAATATTCAAATCCTACTGTCAGTGCATGGCCCTTATGCATACAGAAACTATCAAGTAAATCCCTGAAACAAATTTAGTCAAAACACACACATGATCTTTGATTGGTCTTCCTCACACTCTCTAGCATCTCTGTCTTTGTGCATTAAATTAGGCACCACTGCAAATTTCCAAGACAAACGCAGCTTTATTGTTCTGTAGGTATTATCCATATTTATCAATACCACCTGATCCAGGCAATTTATCAAGCTGGAAAGATAATACTGGCTTTGTGACATGAACTCCTAGCTGCATGTGTGGCTGTTCTGCAAACATTGCTTGGACAACAACACATGTCAGAGATAATCTTTGAGAACAATAACCGGACAAATATTAGTTTTTCAGCTATTAGATCTGGATCCGGATGGAGGAAACTATACCTGATGAAATTTATTGTGATGGAAAATTTTGTGCGTTGTTAATTGCAGCAAAACAAGTCTTAAAGATCTTTTATGAAATTAGAAGATTGAAGATGGTTACAGATTTATTGGTTCATTGGTTATAATAGGTGTTCTATAAATAAAACTTGTGACATGGTTTTCATTAAGACACATTCTACACATCCCTGACATTTATTAACCAGAATCAAACTATATCAAGACTAATGGTCTACCATTATGCTACCAGCTCTGTGATGATGGAATTAAGCACAAAGGTTTTTTGACAGTATGCTCACAATGCTACCATTCTGTGGTTTATCAGTTCAATATTGTTCACCATCTTAGCATGTTAGCATGCTGTGATTTTAATTGCTAGGGATGTAAACCAAAGAAATGGACAAACAGATTTTTTTATGATACTTGATACAACATTAGGCAGTCACCAAAGGTATTAAAAGTAGTGAAATATTTCACTATAAACAAACTTGTCAACCTCCTGTAATCTAATCTCAAATCTGTACCAATAGAAGAAAACTAACATCAAATGATTCACTTTTATTGTAACCATAAAAACATTTCACCCACAGCAACATCTCTTTTCTCACAAAAAATGGAAATAAATTGATTAAGATACTTAAGATAATTAAATACAGTGCTGTATTTTATGTACTGTAGTCAAAGAGCAGTCTGCAACTTCAGATAATAGTCCAACCCAGTGTTTACTCCCTTGATGATAATTCTGCTAGAGATGCTAGTATAATCCTTAGTTAATGATTTACCTTATCTGATAATCCTGTCTGATAAAGATTCCCTGAGGAATATTCTGTAATCCCCATGATCAACAAGAAGGTCCTCTGTCACTTTCATTTTATTTTGACAAATGTTATTTGCTTTACAAGAAAATACAACACAATAAGCTTTGTACCAAATATAATGGTTTAAACTAATAGAATACAGCACTATATGGTGTATTTGGTCTTTTCTTTGCAGAATGTCAGGGGAGCCTTGACTTCAAGGTTAGTGTGTACAGTTTAATGAATGTCCTTAATCAGTGGTTGGAAACATAAAAAATTAACAATAGGTTAATTATTAACAGTTCCTGAATACACTGAATTCAGGAACTTAATTCACTGTATTCATAATTCATAGCAATGACAAACAGGTAACACATTAGCCCCCCCCAGCCCAAACATACTTAGTCAATCTTTAGCATCTTTAGCCTCTCAGACCAGTTTTTGACCAATATTTGTAGTAACACTACCAAAAGTAACAACTGTTTTCACAATGTCGACAGGTTACTGACAACAGAAATAACATTAATGTTAAAGTGCAGCAAGAAACCACTGTGTGCGTTAGCAATAGTGTTGGAGCTGACGGACAAATAGTACTTCTCAATAATGCTGAGAACCAGATCAGATAAAGAAACGATTTTTCTCTACAAGTCATGAGGGGTACAAGCAGTAACTATTTATGCCTTCTTGTGAATTTGGCATGTGAATGTCACATATTAGGTTATTTTTTTCTGAAGGCTGTTTAAAACATTTTTGTTTTATATGTTTAATAAATTATTGACATGTTTAAAATGGGGATCTGCATGGATTCAGTTCAGGCCTTCTCATGATCATTTACATGTTAATACACAGTCCATGTTTTTTCAACACACAGTAGATCTGTATTCAAACAGCTAACTAGGTCAGAATGGTGTAGCATGGCAACTAATGGGTTATTAAAGAGATCCTGCTTTTCCTATCAATGCTACTTCTTTCAAGAAGATTTGAGGATTGTGATACTTTGATATGTTGTCATGAATGACATCATATTAATGTCTTTCACTGAAATGTATTTTGATATGAATATATGTTGACTGGGCTTTTCTTTTGTATAGTGTCGCTGATCTTGAATTGAGCTGGATTTTGTCCATTTACAATTTCCACCGTTTTATTTTCTTTTGTGTTTGTGTTACATGAAATGTTGTTGCATTTTGTTTGATCTTGATCTTGCAAATCAGAGCCATAAAAAAATTGGAAAAAACAAAAAACACTTTTTGACCATAAGTGTAAATAATTGAATCACATTCCTTTTAGAGATGATCTCAAGCATTCAAACACATCAAGAAAAACGTCTTGTGAGGGAGACACCAGTATTGTGTTTACTGCTTAATGTTTTGCTTCCAGTCAAATTTCATATCACATTACAAGATTGGCTTGTCTCCTCCTCTGTGAAAAAAATTGTGAGTACCATTTGGTCACAAGGGGCAGCGTCTTGCCTGCATTAGAGACAGACTGTGAAATTACTGGCTCCCCACACTATTTAAGCCCTCTAGTAGTGATGAGGAGAGCATCCAACCTACTCATCCTCAACAGCAGCATCACACAGACAAAGTAAGTACATCATGTGTTCAACCTTGTCTTTTAATGTTTGAACGTATTTTTCAATTATTTATCCATTGTAAATGTAAATGAAGACAGTTATGTTTTGGATAATACATTTATCAAATCTGGAAAAAAATATGTTTAGCAAGTGTTTCACATGTCAAGTTCAGTATCAGTTTATTGTGTGTGAGTGTGAGTGTGAGTTACATCCAACAAGTGCAGAATGAGCACATCAACAGATGTCCTCATTTATCATGTTCTTTACTGATTTATGATCATTATTTATTCATCAAATTGTAGCCACTTATGTTCTCTGATCATTATAAAGATTGTGAGTTAATAGTCTAATATGCCACAACTCTGACTGCTTACAGTCAGTAGGCTAATCTAGTTTTTTTATATACCACTCCTGTACATAAGATTTTATAGAAACAATCTATGATTAAAAACAAAGCCTTTGCATGCAAGGCGGTCATTATCATCATTTAGTGCAATTATATGTACTCCTAGTTTTGTAGTTGTTTGGGAAATGTGTTTATCAGTGCCCATTAATGCACTTCCTGCACACATGGCTTCAGCAAACAGATGAGTGTCAGGATCAGTTACAAAACCAATGACACTTACTTACCACTGATGCCCGGAAACGATGAGTAGGATTACATCCAATGCAATAAATCACTGTCTGAGTTACCAAAATAAAGGAAAATGAGACCACACTGTATAGATGACTCGCGCAATAGAGGCACTAAGTGTGACTCATCATTTATTTTACATTGCGGTCAGACCTTAAGAGTGAGCCCAAGCCTGCTGTATATGTGTGTATATAAGAAAGCACTAAAATATTGATGAATCCTAATGGAAACATTTTCTCAGGTAGAAATGTCTTGGTGAACTGGATTGCATTACATTTCTAAGTGTTTTTTTCTGTAATTTCTGTGCAGCCTAAAGGAGCCAGTAAAGCTGCAGGCCCTTGTAAAACTTCTATCCTGGTGGAATGACCCATGCTATATTGCTTAAATGTGAAATGTGTCTGTGAATCAACCTAGAAATTTAAGAAATATAATTTCTTCAAAATGACTCCCATCTCCATAATATTGAACTGAACAGATATTTTAATCCTATAAAACGTTTTGCAGTGTACACCAAAGGAATGCTATGAGGTTAAAGGAATTACCAGTGAGGATCGGCTGTAATAAGTTGCTCACCAGAAATTACATTTGATGTTTGACCATTTAGTCATCATACAATACAATTACAAGGTGTCCCTCAATCTGTCTCACCCAGGATCAACCAAGGACAACTAGGACAGACTCGTACACGCTGCCCCCAACTGTGAATAATATAATTGCGTCAACAGAAGAGTTTCAACCTCCAAACACCTGGTGGATCTGAATGCCCTTCTGGGTAAAGTCATTCATGCCCACATTCCCTTATGACAAGATGAGCCCATAGCTTAAGGCATTATCCTCTTGGTCATACATCACAATGTTCTTCTGGCAGATCTTACATACTTAATTATGTGACCTGATTAAACCTCTGACAGATTTATTTCAATTTTAGCATTTTGCTCTTGTCTACATGTAGATATATGTATTCAGGTGTGTGTAGCATATGTGGTAATGCTTGATGTGTCATCCAGTGTCTGTTACAGTAAGTGAACAATTTGCTTCTGCTTGCATATAAATACGTGCATTAATATGTGTGTATGTGGTTATGTCTAGACACGTGTCACTGCTGTATCCAGGGGCTGTTAAGTGATGAACTTCAGCAGGGAGGTGGCCCGACAGACCAGCTGTTATACATATGTGATAGAGGATGAGGATCCAGGCCTAATGAGCCTAAATGTATTTGAGGTATGGTTTATACCAAACTATATGAAGCATGTTTATACAGAAAATGCTTTTTAAATGTATTTTATTTATATTTATGCAGTACATTATATGTTATGCACCAGCCACCACAAAGAGCTAATTAGAATCCGGGCCACAAGTCTATTATTGTATAATAATGTAAAGTGTTTGATTTATATTCGAGTGATATTTGTGCTGTTCATGTTTAATAATTCAATCAGAAACCACAAAACTGTGCTGAAATCAGATACTCTATGAATAACGAGAAATATACATGGATAGATGTCCTCCCTTCTCTCTCTATATTACTTTCTACATTACCACTTAGTTGACTGAAAAGGGTGACCTGGCTCTCCTGGAGAACCTGGTGAGGAAGAGCCCAGAGGTCCTGAGTGAGAAAGATGAATGCGGAGCTGGTCCTCTTCATCACGCTGCTGCAGGGGGCCACGTCACCCTCATCCAATTCATCACCACTGTCGTAGGCTCACAGGGTAAGCATATCTCAGTCATCAATCATAAGATGCATTCCAGCAGAATGCAGCAAAATATGTTGACTATCTTGTGGATTACCATAATTCTTTAAGATACTGAATGGAGCAAAAGGTTTAAAATGTACGAGTTGTACATATACTGTATATGTTTAAAAAGGTGATGGTCTACATGTATCTTTATGTATTTGCATTTGTGTGTGTATGTGTATTTGCATGTGTTCCTGTGTCCTCTCTCAGAGTTGAACAGCTGTGACGAGCAGGGTAGCGTGCCCCTACACTGGGCAGTGGAGAGGAACAAGTCAGAGAGCTGCAGGGCTCTTTTGGACCTCGGGGCCGACCCCAACATCCTCAACATGGCCGTGCTGTCCCCTCTGCACCTGGCTATCAACCTAGGACACAATAACCTAGTGGAGGTGACAATGCTGAAAATGCCAAGCTTAAATAACAGTTTAAATGAAGTGTATTTCTTAACATGGGGCTTAATGTGGAGTGTTTTGTCAACAAACCTTTTCCAGATTAATGATTAATGGTGATTATATTTTTTATTTTTGCTGAATGGAGAGTGGGAGAGTTTTTTTTCTTTTGTTCTTCCTTGCATCCTTGTTTTGTTTAATAGCTTAAATTTGTCAGAATTACATTAAAACATGTTATGTTTGAGCTACAAATACACTACAGTATATAAGCATGAGTAATTGCAGTATATTGTTTACACTGCCAGTCATGCACTGTAAATTTTAATAGCTTTTCCATTTTTCATAAATTAGTTACAATTACTTGGTTAGCAACAATAACTACTTCTTACTAGTTTTTATCAAGTTAGAGTTAATTGCAGGGTGAAAAAACCCACTTCATTATTGTTTTGAGTGAACTTAAAACTGTCAAGTGCAGTAGCAAAACAGGAAACCATGATATTGCTAGTCCATTAGGAGGAAGTAAATCTAATCTAGAAAGCTAGAAAACTTGTAAACCAGTATTAACAGTGTCAAAGCACCCTGGCACAGTTCATACCCGGCGCCTCATCGAGTCAAAGCAGTAGAAAAGCGATGACATCGACCTTCATGACCTGCTTGTGAAACAATGTCTGCTTGCTAGTGCAATACAGACAGTAATTTCACGTTTGTTCAGTGCTTTGGTAGCGACATACATTCAACACTGTGTTGGGACTGATCTGAGCACCACGTAATTACAACTAATCAGCATTAAGGGCGAACTTGGTGATATACAACAGTAAGAGAGTAGTATGGTGTAGTATGGGGGGTGTGGTTACTAAAACATGACCAAATGTAATGTGAATGAGATGAAAAGGCATATTTAGCGACACTTAAGATTTAAGTTTTACAAGTAACATTAACTTGGTCTTGGTAATTACATGGTCATAGTGAGTAAAGCTGACTGTTGATCAAGCACAGACTTTCTAAGTTGCCAGAAATGCCATGGTTGACTAATTTGAATGTACAGTGTGGGTTGTTTTGTGTAGGTTTAGATTTCTTTTTTCATCTCAATTTCCTGTGTACAAGAAAGAAAGATGATAGGTTTCAAAACGCTATTATCACATCACATGTTTTCTGAGCTTCTCATTTTGTCAGCTGCCGACTGCTTGTGCATGTGATAGAACAACTTAGTGTCCACAACCTGACACAGCTGCGGTGTGGTTAAGGATGAAGGATACAGGCATTTATGTATTAGAGTTGAAAGCAGTAAGGACAGGATGGAACAGACTGTTTTGATCAATTTTTATCTCTGGTGCCTTCAGCTGCTGCTGTCCTACAGTGCTACAGACTGTAATCTGGAGGGAGATCTTGGGAACAGCCCGGTGATACTGGCCTGTTCCATGAATAACTGTGAGGCTCTCAGCATGTTGGTATGTGCAAGTAGCAAGTCTTCATGTCAGTCATAGAATGCAAATGCCCATCTGTACAGAATAGATGAAGTTGCTGTGTATTAAACTGACAGCCAGCCCTCTACAGCTTTGTCTCTGACAAAAATGGTCTCTGTTTGTTTTTCTATCCTTCCATCCTCCTATCTGTCAAAGATAAAACATGGAGCGAAGCTGTGCCAACAGAACAAGCTTGGCCATTTTGCCATCCACGCAGCTGCCTTTGCAGGTGCAAAGAAAGCCATGGAAGTCATCCTGAAGGCCGGTATGACAAAACGATGGGGATGATCTGTCATCAAAAACTGAAAGTGCTGACAATATTAAAAATGTTTTTACAAGGTCAAACAGCACATTAGGTTGAAAGATAACAAGAGAGCTCACTTCAGCCCCTAGAGACATTTTACAGAAAAATGTTTGTGCTAGTTTGTACATGGGCCAGATGCTATAGGCTGTCAGTGTGTTTATCCACAGTGGGAGGTCTGCTTAGTAAATTGTGTGCTGTTGGCAAAAGGTTTAGTCACAGCACAAATAATTTATGATATTTCTGGGATTGCTCAGCAAGGAAACTAATGGGTATTCACACTCTTGTGTTTCTGCTAAATTTACACAGACCATCCACCATGATTACACAAACACTTGATGCTTCCTCCCACTGAAAAACACAAAGAACTTAAATATCAAAGGCAAAAAAGCATTATATTTTAGCATTAAATTGAAATAACAAGCGTGAACTAAAAAAAAAACCAACTAAATGTGATTGAATACATTTTCTAAATTAGTAAGAATTTAAAAACTGTATATTCAATTCTATGTTAACAGGAGAAGAGCTTGGCCGCTCAGCTGCATGTCACATTAACTATTTAGACAAGTCCAAGAGCAGTCCTCTTCATCTGGCTGTTCGTGGTGGGAATATGGATGCCATCCGTCTCTGCATTGCTAATGGGGCCAAAGTTGACCAGCAACAGGTATTGACATAACAAAATTAAATCTCCACATCGCTTCAGTATCTGCATTTTTCATAAACCTTTAAATTGGCTTTAAAGAAGGGCAGACATTCATTTGGTTGTCAAACCATTGGCTGTTTTTCATAGCGCTCTGCATCATATCATCACAAACACATCAACAGCTTATGTCTTACATGTACTGCTGTTTATGCTTTTATTGTAGATTTGCATCTGATTTAGATTTGATATTTGCATTGTTTTTAAATAACACCCCTACACCTGTAAAGAATTTCCCTGACAAAACATCTCAGGCTGTGCACTGTTAGAGCACATCAGTCTTAGCATGCCCATCTGCAAACGATTGTTATGTCTACCTCTGGGCTAGTGGCCAGTGCTACAGCAGGAATAGTGAGTACAGTAATAGCTTCAGTAGGCTAAATTGATACAAATTACCTACACTTATACTGTGGAGCTGATTGGAGCAATCACTGGTCTCCTTCTGGAGTCCTGTTTATCTCATTAAAGGCTTGTGTTACAGCCCTCAGTGTTCAGCCAGCAAGTCTGCAAGAGATACTTTGTGTACAGTGTGTGTGTGTGTGTGAGCGAGTACATGTTGGAGCCTGTGTCTAGTCGGTTTAACCTAGTATGCCACAGTCTGTCTGTATAGAGCAGATCATATTGAAAGAATGTGAATATTCATTATATGTATTCATATCTGATTACTCATAATGTATTCATGTTTGTCCAGAATGACAGGTGCACACCGCTTCATTTGGCCTGCACCCAGGGTGCGACTGAGGTAGTCAAACTGATGCTGGCCTCTGTTGACTGTTTGGAAGATATAATCAACCTAAAGGATGGGGCGTGTCAGACTCCTCTACACAGGTGGGCTTAGCCTACACGTAATGTCTTGATTAGTGTGCTTTTGAGGTACAGAGCCAGGTTCGTCCTTATTATTTTTTATCACAAAAACAAACAATCTTATCTTCCAAAATGTGCCTATTGTTTTTTCTTTACAACATCAATTACATATGCTGCTGAAGTACTGATTGCAGCAGTTTAAAATATGCACCACTGCATTTATTGTAGGTGTGCTGTGTGTACAGTAATATACTGTATGTACAAGATTAGTACATCTGTGCAAAATCAACACTGTAACAAACATGATGGACATGAATATAAAACGCTCGGACACGGCTGTCATGATAATGGGCTTTAATAGGGGATAATAATAACATTATGAATAACAAATTTTTAAATTTCCACATTGTTTTTATCTAAACGCTATTTGTGTTTGCACAACAGCAGAGTACGACCAAGTCTGTCTTGTTGCAGAAAGTCATCATAATACCAAGAATTAGTTGTTAAAGTGCATCACTGAAGTGAACCATTACAATCACAGAAATAATACAGTGTGACCACGATGGAAAATCTGGTTGTTATATCATGCTCTGACAAAGCACAGCTAAAATAGGATTGTCCTTATTTGACATCTGATAGTATTAGTAAGACCTTGACTCACTAAATCATGTGCAGCTGGTTTACAACAACTGTGTTTACATTTCCAGGGCTACAATATTTGACCATGCAGAGCTGGCGGAGTACCTCATTTCTTTGGTAAATAAGGGACGCACCACACACAAATACACATCCCACAGAATACTCTCAACTTTAGCATCAGGGACTATGCCATTTTTTCTTGCCTTAAGTGCAAGAAATTGCATTAAAAGTGGAAAATTTGCATTTTTCTTTAATCAATACTGTTTAATTAAAAAGTAAATTAACTTTTGCACCTTGCTCCAGGACTGTCTTCACTGCTACTTGTACCTGTATTTAATTTAGTGATTCTATTTCTGTTGTTAATGTCACAACTACGCAGTATTTGCAACCTCAAACACACCTCCCAGCTTTATAAACATTTAAAGTTGTTTCTAGGCCATCTGCCACTATCTGTTCCACTGTATAGGCTATTTAAACAGAACTGGGTTGCTAGGAAAAAGCTGAGGTCCAAGTTTATCTCCTGTCAGCTTATTCTGTTAGAAAACACTGTAGCAGGAAGCAAACTTGTATACTGGGGGCACTGTGTAACTTTAAACTATGAAATGGTTCACAGAGATCGACCACCTTTCATCAAAGACCAGTCAACAACAGTTGATAACGTATGAGCTTTGCTTTTGAGCTTGGTATATTTCTAATGTATTTCACTAAACAGGATTCAAGTTAAGTTTTATTTAGGCTGTAAATGTGCAACATTTTAAAATTACATTAAGGAAAATTAGGATGAAAGTGTCATAGATGCAGTATGTGAAGAGCATCATATGGACCTTGTCAACAATAAGTTGCTATAGCTGGGATGTCACATGGTGATTTTAGTTTAACCTGGAGCAAATAGTCATGCTGTTTAATCAATTCCATACACTTTTATTCTTTGGTTTTAGAAAAGCAAAAATAATCCATGCTCAGTACAATTTATATGCACTACAAATTCATTTAATTTATCACTACCATAAATCATCTTGATCTATTTACAATTTATTTCTTTATTTAACGTCCAATACATTTCAATATCAGTATTCTACATCTGACATTATGCAGTGAACAATTTAATACAGACTTAGCTCTTTTTCCCACAGTGCTCTCATTTGTTTTCAGTAGCAATGTGTGTTAAAATTAATGTGTTAATTGATGCAGTGGTGTAATTCTGTCCTCAGGGTGCAGACCTAAACAGCATCGATTGTAAAGGTCACTCTCCGTTGCTGCTGGCAACAAGCTGTGGAGCATGGAAAACTGTGGCTCTGCTGTTGTCAAAAGGCAAGCTCCAATTGTTACAACTTTACAGTCCGTATTGATAAAATTTGCAAGTCTGTTTAATAATGCATCATTAAATGCTATTTTTTAGGGGTAAATGTAAATGTGAAAGACAGATGCGGTTGTAACTTCCTTCACCTGGCTATTCTGCAGCCTAAGGGCCTGAAGAATCTCCCAGAAGAAGTACTGCAGGTACCTACGGCCTGTGTAGTTTGTTGGCACAGGTTCTGTAGCTTCTCAAATGCACAGCATGCTGCTTATACAAACATTTCATTAAGAGATTGAAATCTAATGAGAACACTGTCCTTGATCAACTTGCCTTGTGCCCAGCTGCACGATTTCAAGGCCAGCTGATGAAGTTCACTACACAAACTGTGTAAGCTTAACCTTAAGCTAATGATGTCAATGCTGTTAAAAAGAGCCACAGAGGAACATTGATATGCAGTATGCAGGTTTACAGATACAGTGTGAATAAGCTTTTGTGTATAATCATAGCATGTCTTTGTATAACTGTAGCCATGAAATATAATGTGCACGACTATGCTGCAGCATACCCAAGTCCCCTGAATACAGTATGTGCATTTTAAATACACAGTATTGTAAATGATCATTTATCAATATAACATGTTTATAATGTGTTTAACTTTAGCATAACAGTGTGAAGGCATTGCTCAGCTGCGAGGATAATGAGGGCTGCACGCCACTCCACTACGCTTGCAGATTGGGTATCCATGACTCAGTGAAGAATATGCTAGGCCTCTCGGGACAGATCGGCCTTGCATGCAAGTCCAAGGACAAGAAGTCTGCACTGCACTTTGCTGCTCAGTGAGTTCAACTGATGCATGACTTTCCATATCACTGAACTAAGAAAAATATTCATTTGACCCAACTGTCACTCCACATTTCTTAAACTTCACAAATTTGATCAAAGATGAGTCAGCAATGTCACTACTTCCACACTGCCCCTATGATGCTATCGCTCTGCCACTTATCTTCTTTGCCTTCAAGCTGCTAAACGGGGCCTCTGTGTCCACAAAAGCTACACCTATCATCTGGTTTACATCTGAGAAGGAGATGAGTGGAAGACAGTGTTTAAAATCCCCACGAGCTGCTACGAACACTTGGTTATGCCTTTTGGCTGTTCAGTAACTGCGCAGTCTACCAAGCGTTGGGGAATGATGTTCTTCCTGGCATGATAAACAACTTTAGTTTCACTTGTCTGATTTTCTAATCTTTTTACCATCACTCTGTAGAATCATTTGCTTGTTGAAGCTGAAACAAAATACAAGTTTCATTCCACCATCTACACTCTGGGTTTCATCCTCTCTATTCTCTCTATCCACTAAGAACTGCTAGATGCAGTGATAAAGGACTGAACCCCTTCTGAGAAATGCAAGCAGCTAACAGTGCTTCTTGGGCTTTGCCAATCTTTACCGCAATTACAGCTCCATTGCTATTCCTCTGCGTCACCTCACCTCTGTGAAAAGACCAAATTTGTCTGGTCAGCTCTCCTTTTGAATTGCTTCACTTATTCCTCAGTTCTAACCCTCCCAGATTCACCCAGATGCAATGTATGCTCTACCAGATTTATGCAGAAGTCATGGTGAAGGTTGACACCTTGGACACAGGTGTAGGTGCCATCCTCTCCCAGCAATTAGCCAGCAACTATGAGCTTCACCCTTGTGTTTTGTTTTCACACTGTTTGTGCAAGGCTGAAAAGAACTATGATATAGGAAACCAGGAGTTGCTGCTAGTTAAGGAAACAGAGTAGCCTTTCTTAGTACGGACAAGTCATAAAAACCTCAATTATCTCTGCCCTGCTAAATGTTGAAGCTTGCTTGGGTCTGTTTTTGAATTGCTCTATTTTACCGTCCTGGAACAAAGAACCTAAGACTGGGACACCCTTTCCTTACAACCTCACCGACATGCATTCCCCTCCAGATTACATTTGTCCTTTATATGGCTGGTGGCAGTGAAATTGGACATCAAACAAACGTCCTGAGT
This sequence comes from Helostoma temminkii, assembly GCA_900302695.1. Taxonomy (NCBI): domain Eukaryota; kingdom Metazoa; phylum Chordata; class Actinopteri; order Anabantiformes; family Helostomatidae; genus Helostoma; species Helostoma temminkii. The sequence goes on along the minus strand of OMLM01003227.1, from coordinate 56,515 downwards.
GCGTTCACCAACATTCTATTTGAGAAAACTTCCCTCTTAATTGTCTGTTCGTTCCAGCCACACTTTGCTATAGAGTATTTAATGATCTGTGCTATGTTCTCTGCTCACTGATGGTGTTTCGCCATCTCGACTCCTCTGATGGGCACTGTAGCCACTGATCCTGCCATCCTCACCCATATCTATATCCCACACTGGCTAAGATTCCCTTCTATTTCCTGCACCAGTCTTCATTGGTCACACACAGCTGACCATAGCAGTCTGCATTCATTCATACCTGTGGTGCCGTGCATTATTCCGGGACCGATCCATTAAAAAAAACCTTACAGTACTCAAATGGCTTTTGAAGATTATTTGCTGTGACATACACAGTGACCCAAAAGCATTTTCACAAGAATATAATTAACCCTTTACTGTTCTGCTCAACTGTTTGGTAGACCGTTTCGAGTCCCTGTATTTAATTTTTTTTTAATGTGCTGAACTTCACTGAGCCATCTGTATCACCTAGTTGAGGTAGGTTATTCTAAAAAAAATTTTTTATATGTACATGTGCATAATGTAGATAATATTTATATAATATATAT